>PPHD01001566.1:12011-34726 GCA_002909625.1 Bambusicola thoracicus | reverse complement strand
GGGGGTTTTTTTTTTTTTTTTTTTTTTTTCTAGTATTATTCTGCTGTAAGAAAAAGCAATTTAATTATGAGCAGTGAAATAGATACAACACAGTTTGTTTCTGTTTTGACATTTGTTAAGGATTTTTAAGCATTAAAATAGTAAAACAAGGGCTACAGTTCTGGCTATAGATAAGTAATTCCAGTGCAGAATGTGCAGAATGATGAAAATACAAAGGCAGGATTAACGTCTTCAGTGTGATGGTAAAGAATATACAAACTCCCTCAGACTGAAAATTCTTTCCCAGAGCTCATCTATACTGTTTGCTGTATTGAGCTACACTTGTAAACCAGAGGTGAACAACTTCTGCACATCTGAGAACTGAGCAAGGCTGACCAGATAAAAAGAGCAGAAGAGTCAAAAATAAAATAGGGAGTGGTGAGAAAGATGTTTGTGCCTGGAGATGGATTCAATTTAGGGTTAGTCTGGGTTTTGAGGTTCAGATGAGAGACTTAATTAAGACAAGGGCTGTGTTCAACTGCAGCGAAGTCTGAAGGAATTTCAGACCCTCTTGGCCAAAACCTCCTAAGAATCACTGTTTTCACAAGATTACATGTGTAATATACACAAATGGAAGCAGAACATATGTGCTGCTCCAGCCTTGGAAGTGACTTAGAACCAAAAAAAAGACGAAAGTTAAGATTTCAAAATCCAGCGTAGCTCACTGTTCCCTAATGCTAACAAAATTCAAGAAAGAAAAATACATGGAAATATCGTGGAAGTGTGCAGAAACAGATTTTAACTTGAACCATAGAGAGATGATGGTTCTGTATCTGTGGCCCATGCCTGTGGCCCATTTAACTTGCTACTTGTATACATGGTCTCCCATCAGGAAGGCTTAAATTGCTGAGCAATGTGATATATTGTCGGAAAGTACTTGGAAATCATTCATGACTGAAGTGTGATTTAAAGGGATAGTCCTATAAACAGCAGCACATTCATATGCTTTTATCCGGAAGCTGTGAGCAGAGGCACCGTGCCATGCTGTGCTATGCAGGTAGCTCAGTACCCGTTTGATACAAACCAATGTAATTTGTTAATTCTCCTCTGAAAGCCTCCTGAAACTTCTCCTCGAAGATGAAGCCTCTGTTGCATAGTATGAGTTACAGAAATTAATATAGTTAATGAAATCAGGCACTGCTGGTTCACACGTGAATCATCAGTCACACATCTCTGTTTAATTTGCACAGGTTTGGAGCCTACTTCTCACTTAACACAAAAGACTCACTGTTAGTTTAAGAAATCATCTTATAAAAAAAGAATCCATTTTCTGATGCGCCATAAAATATCTAATAGCAATGAATGATTACAGTTGCAAGAGCTGTTTTGGCTGGAATTGCAGTAGTTCCCCAGGCCCAGGATTAACACCACTTTCCCTGCATTTTAAAAGCTGGGGAATTGTCAGTATCCTCCAACCATCGGTGACTAAAACCAGATGTTTCAGTGCAAGAAACCTCTCATTAAGCTTGTAGGGAGCAAGCTTTGAAAAACTGGTTTGCTTGTTTGTTTGTTTGTTTTAACAAAGGGGAGAGTGATGCACCTGAGTGTAAATGCAAACTGCACTTCTTGAGTTTCACGTTGATACAGCAAAGCCTAAAGGAAATGACAAAAACACCCAGCCAACAAACAACTTCAGTTAGTGTGTGGTTTCAGAGCTTAACTCCAACCCTTGAGGATCACTGAAGGTGATTTCGAGTTAGAAATTCTGCCCTTTGGAAATTCTACTTTTCATAGCACAACTCCCCGGCTTGGCAAGGCACGGTAGATCTCAAGTTTCATTCTGAAGGGCTCACGTGGGGCTGCCTCTGTAGACCAGCATTTAGTTTGCATAAAATTGCATTATTTTGATTATAAACAACAACAAAAAAAAAGGGGATGATACACTGGGACTCTAAAGGCAGCAATGACACGTGTCTTCAAGTTGGACAGGTTTTAAACAGTAGCAGTAAGGCAGTAGGATGAAGCTCAGATCCAGCAATGCCTCCAGTAAAAACACCACCCAAGGAAGAGGGATGGAGGGTGGTGTGTGCTCTGGCTGTGGATAAAAGAACCAGCTTCAGAAGCGAGGAATGAAGTGAGGCATCCTGGCTGGAGCAGTTTGCTTTGAAAGCTAACTCCTCTCTCGAGGCAGTTCTGTTGTGTCCCATCTGCAACCAAGGCTTATTTGCCTGACACTTGTAATGAAATACAGGTTTGCACTAGGCAAATAAGTGCACTGAGGTAGGTATTTGGACCTTTTCAGTCATGGACACATAATTCAGCCCTTCTTTTCCCCTTGTCCTGCACCCATCTGGCCATCCATATAACAATGGATGTTCAATTCCAGCCCAGGGTGATCTGATGGAAGTCCATATATCCAGTCAATCCTTTGCCCTGTGAATGGCAGCACAAGGATATACTACATAAAGAACAGACGTTCCAGAATACAGAACCTGGTGTCCTCAGCACACGGTTCTAGAACCCTTGTGAAGGACAAATGTGCACACGGCCTCCTTGCCAGCGATGATATCCATCTACTGGATTTCAAGTAAGTCATAGAATAATAGAATGGCTTAGGTTGGAAGGGACCTTAAAGATCCTTGAGCTCCAACCTTTCTGCAGCTTGCTGGCTGCCACCCACCACATCAGGCTGCCCAGGTCCCATTGAATGCCCCCAGGGATGGGGTGTCCACAGCTCAAATCACTTCACAAATCACTTCGTCTGATTCATTCCCCCTCTGCAGAATAGGCAAAGCTGCTCCCTCTTGGAGGGACTTTATGGCATGAAAGTCCTTTAAAAATCCTGAGGAGTCTGAATGGTGCTGAACCCCATGACAGCAGAGGAATAGCCCTTACCTCCTTCCTGCTTGCAGTTAAGCATCGCTACCATCAGAACCACAACTCTGAGGCTACGGAGAGAAACATTCATAGCAGAAGAGAGCATTCCCATGGGACAACATGTTTTCTGTTTGAATGATCTCCTGTGTCCCCACTGTGGGTCTCTGCCCAGCATTATGTTCTACACTGGGGCTCTGGCAGCTGCAGGGTTGCGTTCAGATGTGGCACAATAAAACAGCTCAGAAAGGCACAGCAGTGAGAATTGGTGATGTTTTGATCAGGACTTTTTTCCTACCTAAAAACAAAATTCCAGTGAAATAACAAGTGCTTAAAGCATGTATTATTTATTTTCAACAGAGTAAAAGAGCCCCTACAGTATTTTGAAAGAATGTCTGTTTTATAGGTCTGCAGTGATAACATGTTGGAAGTAACTAACAATTATGTTATTTTTGTCCTTGCTAATAATGCTCAGGGAGCAATTGATGTTTCTTTTACAGTTAATAAGAAACATTTGCAGCAAAATCAGGAACTGTGGAGATAAAGCCATTGGCAAGAAATAGTATGTTTAAATACCATAAAACAGCCAGTATCCAAACAGGTGTGAGATAAAGCATTATAAATAAACTACTCTGTATGCAGCCCATCACACGGCAAAGTTGGGTAAAAAATTGCATGAAATAACTTCACTCCCATTCAGAGGGAAATATAACCAATCCTCGTGTCTCCTAATTAGCCCCAGCAGCTGAGAAAACATTCCTTGTGTGAAAACTCCTCAGAGTTAAGAGTCGCCCTGCAGAAACGTGAAACAACTCCCCCAAAAGCAGTCAGATTTACAGACCTTTTGTAGAAACTGGGTCTAAGTTTTATAAACCTCTCCACCAGTCTAAATCAGTATCCTGGAGAGAGAGTAAAATGGCTTTCAACTTTGCAGCGCTGTGCCCTGCTCCTTCAGCTCCTCCACACTGGTGGCAGTACGATAGCAGATGATGTCTGTGTTATTTTTATTGGTGCTGCTTTCCCAAACACACGGGCATTTACCCTTTCTTCATCCAAACATTTGGTTGCATTAAGGGTTGTTTGGTTTAGATTAAAGATTTTCTTATTTTAAGGCCAGTCAGATGCAAAGTAAATCAGCACTGGCAAACAAGAGGTGAAAATAATTACCCACGCTCACATGACTGATAAGTAGAACTATGGAAAATGGTTCACAACAAAATCCACCTGGTTTCTGCGGCTCCTGCAGGTCAGAAGCTGCGATGGGTTCATTGAAAGGTTTGTCAGAATCTATTGACCTTTCAGGTTAACCCTGGGCTGACTTGTATTATTGCTTAGCCAGCATACGAATGCAATCAGTGTGAATTTTCAGTGAGATGCTATGATTTTTGTAAGTCTCGTTCAGCCTTTGGGTAGTTTGAAACTCAAGTTAGACACGAGCTAAGGTGTGTAAGTGTGAATAATATGTGAAGGGTCAGTGGTGGGACGAGATTATCTCAACAGTCTTTTCCAGCCTTAATCATTCTATGCAGAAACTCCACCAAGTAAAACAGACAGATTTCAGAGGGGATCAGTAAGCAGAGCCTCCAAACGTTCCTCACTGTAACTCCTTTGTTTGTGAACCAAGTCCCTGACCCCAGGTCTGTGCAACCCATGTTGTGCAAAATGCCAGAAGAGAAACCACAACATCTCTTGAGTCATCGTCCCTGGAGGCGTTAAAGAAATGTGGAGATGTAGCACTGAGGGACATGGCTTAGTGGGCATGGTGGTAATGGGTTGATGATTGGACTAGACAACCTTGGTGGTCTTTTCCAATCTTAATGATTCTATGATTCTTTGGAAACTGCTTCTCAGGCCTGTAATACAGGGTGCAGTTTCGAAGCAGCAGCCACTGATGCTCTCTGCTGACAGAACTTCCTGCTATTTGTGTTCTAGATAGCATAGAAGGGTCCCAGCACACAGTGACTTGGTTCCCATCTGGCATCTGGTCTCAAGGAAACAAACTCGGTGTGATGCCAATATTTGTTTCTCCCTTATCACTCTGCACTGGATGACTGCAGAACACCCATGAGATGCCTGCAGGGTGCAGCCAGAGCATCCCCGCACTGACCAGACTTGTGCACGTGGGTTTCACTCTGGTGCAGCACCAACATTGCTTTGGTCTTTCTGACGCGTGTTGCGCTAAGAAAAGCAGCCAGGAGCACTCAGAGTGGCACCGTGTTCCATTGCACAGTGCACACAAGCACTGTAAGAGCAGACACAGCACTGACAGAAACACAGAAATAGGAGCACTTCTTCGAGTTGGCTCTTTCTTGTTAACCACCAGATATGATAAACTCCCAGCACTGCTGCTAATAAGCAGAGGAAAGGAAGCCAATCTTCTTTTATACTCTGACACACGGCGCAGTTTGGTTTCACACAGAGGAGCAAACCTTTTTCCCTCATAGCAAGTATTATAAATAGGCACACTTCTTATCAGATCCTCCTCTTAATGTTTTTCATTAGAAAACCACGGTTAATTTTAGATAATTGGTGGAGATAATCTCAAATTTGTGTGTAATGTATGCCCTAGTTCTAAGAAAAACATGACATTGGGGAAGGTACTGCCTGCCTAACAGCTTTTCATTTACAATGCTGCTCTGAGATCTCTTGTTCTTGTCAAATGAATTCTAGTGTCTTAGACATTCAGACTCCTATCTCTCAAAGCAGATAAAATTTTAACTTGCTTAGTATTTATTGTCTTCTATATTTTGTAACAGCTTCTGAGCAGTGTGTTCAGGGACTGAGCACATGTCCTGCCAAACAAGAAGAAAAGGGTTTCCAAACAGTTTATGCCAGGATTTGCAATGGCATCTCTGACTCTTTAAGCTTTCCTGTGGGAGTCAATTTTACTTTATTTGACAGCAGTGGCATTTGCTGCCAGAAGAATAAAGACGACAGTTGTTTTAAAAAGCACGTGTGTCACCCTGCACTATCAAACAATCTGCTCAGCACTGCGAGAGATTTAAGATGAAACAAGTAATATAAATTCCCAGGACCGGGAAGAAAAAGTGTTTCCAACACCAGAGGAGGTTCATCTACCGATAAGGAAGGATTAAAAGTGGTTTGCAAATGTTACGTTAAGTCTTTTGGAAAGGACAAAGAGCAAAACTAAAATGTGATAAAAGTTTAGGGAGGGGGGAAAAAAAGCAGTACGAGAAAAAGGGAAAGAGTTACATATCTCCTAATGCTTCTCAGACAACTGAGCAGGTTTCTCTTCTACTGCAGGTTCTGTTCAGAATATGGCCTGTCCAGTCTTCTGTTCAGTAATTTGGAAGTATAATTGCCAAACATTTCTTGAATAGCACTAAATATGTATAAAATGCAGTGGCACGTGGCCTATCATAGAATCACCAAGGTTGGAAAAGACCCACAGGATCACCCAGTCCAGCCATCCACCCATCACCAATAGTTCTCATTAAACCATGTCCCTCAGCACAACATCCAAACGTTCCTTAAACACTTCCAGGGTCGGTGACTCCACCACCTCCTTGGGCAGCCCACTCCAGTGCCTATGATACCATATGCCTATGATACATGAGACACCACAAAAAAAACAACAGAGGAAAACCAACCTCTGATCCTCCACTGTAAGAAAAAGAAAGGGGAGATAGAGGTGCAGTGATTTCTTCAGGATGCCAACGGAAGGCCAGGAAGGAAAGCAATATGCTTGGGTATCTTGGTTTTCCTACTCCAATGTGGAGACATCTCTTCTCTGAGCAAAGTTTACAATAGCAATCAGTGCTGAATGTTGCAAATATTTGGAGCCAAATTGTCTCAACATTTTGAAGGCTATGTACCTTGCATGTTATGTTTTTCTGGGAAAATTAATGGAAAGGGTTCTCCTTGGCAGGCAGAAAAGCTGTGAAATCGGAACATCTTGCATGAAATTTCAGATCTGCCTTCAGGAAAAGCCAACTTCCTTCATGACCTGGCTCTTTCCCACTGGAGAGGTGATGAGGGTCAGGCAAAAAAAAGAAGAAAACACAAGCCTACTTTTGACTTTGTGGGGAAATCTTAAACCCCATAAATTTCAGTAAATTTTGAGTTTTATTGTACAGTACTGGCATATTTCTAATAGCAAGTTTCTTAAACAAAGTTCAGCCCTGTTATTTTATCCTCTCTGTTTATGATATGTGTGAATGGAAACATATCCAAGATTACAGCTGACAGCCCGGCCAGAGCGTTGGCTAGCCTAGACTGCAGATTTTCAGGGCCGGCCCTATTTTTCACTCCTTGTGGTCCATAGAAACCCATAGCTTATAGATCTTAAGATATGAGAGAGCCCAGGGTGTTTTCTCCTGGTGTTAATTGTATTTCAAACAAACACCTTTTACTCTCATACACATTCATAAAAAACACCTCATTTCTTCATGCTTACTAGTGAGGGAGAATAAAATGAAAGCTGATAACCTCATCCATATACAACAGCTCTGCTAGTAAGCCTCATTTCTTACCCTGCAATTCCAGTCTTGCACCTCAAATGAGCAGAAACTGCTAGTAAGATTAGAAGGTATACTATTTTTAATAAAGTGATACATTAAACTCATTTTCACCTGTGATCAGAAGCCTTTCCACAAAGACTTAAAGAAGTTAAAAGTTAATGCATGAATGACACAGATCAGCTAGCCTGGGGTGTTGCAGAACAAAACAGTCTGCTTTTCAATGTGGATTACTCTTGTGGTTCCATCAGCAAATTAACAAATGAAGAAAAAATACCAAAAAAAAAAAAAAAACACCCAACAACGAACACAACATGAAAAGCGCGCTTCGTGCTCATTTAAAAATGCCCATTAGATCATAGTCTATCAACAGCAAAACAGAGCTTCCAGAAGAAGAAACTGGTGGGCTTATATTAACTCATTGGTTCTGACTGTCAGCACAGGGCTCAGCAAGGCTCTTGGGATAAGCAATGTCATGAGTGCGTCCTTCTCCATAAGGGACATCATAAAACACACACAAAAAAATGGCTCTATTTCCTGTTTTAGAACTTTAGGTACTTTTCTGACACCAAGATAAGTTCGACCAGAATATCCATACTAAAAACCTCCAGGGTGAAATTTAACTCTGTATAGCTGATTAACCATTTAATAAACATGCTGGCAAAAAGACTAACCCATTGTTTCTACTCTTCTGTCCAAGGACAAGGTTAGCTTTTAAGAGGCTCATTTTGTTTGCTGAAGCATACCAAAAAGGATCATCTTATTAGAGAACTATCACAGGAAGGTTTATAACACCCACCTCTTGCCTGCACAGAAATCTGGTAACAAAAGATATGTCCACATTTAAACGCTATTCTTTCTTTCAGACTTCTACCAAGTGACTTACTTGCAGAAATACCCGTGTGCATTCCTTCACCCTCTTCCTCTCTCCTTTTCAGTCCCATGCTGAACTCAACTCCACCATAAGGGTGAACCAAGACCACAAACTTGACTGGGGATCCACTGCATCTATGGCACTGGTTGAGGTTTGTTTGTCACACTGGCTCCAGAAGGCACTTTCTTTCCCCAGCCTTCATACAGCTGTGAGATGATGCTAATGCTAGTGCACAGCTGGTTACAAGCTGCTTAGGGCTGCAGAGCAAAGGACCATAAAAGTCTGCACCCAGACAATGCTCTTGAGCTACCTACAGCCACCAGCCGTGTGGCACAAGTCAGCATTTCATCATTCACCTCTAGTAGCACACAAATGACAATGACCAAAAAATGCATTCCACTTTCCAAGTTCAGCATAGCAGAGAGTGGTTTTGGCTTCGTTGCTTTAAACAAGGCACTGATTAGCGTAATCAGCGAGCGATTAGCAAAGACAACTGGGTCACTGGGAGTTCAGCATGCATATTGTTTGCCAGGAGGCACCAAAATGCTTCTGCTTGGTGTGAGCACACATGCTGATATGATTGTCCACCACAAGCATCCATTTGACAAGCTTTGCTCGGGAAATCAGCTCATCTCCCCCTAAAAATTTAAGTGTAAATATTGCAAAATAAGAATTAGGATACTGGTTGGCTGAGTAAAGCGTTGTATGTTGTGTTTTCTGTTAAATAGCTTCAGTATGTAACACATAATCAGGAACACTCTGACAACAAGCCATCTTTTCTTTTTCAAAGATTATTATAAAGAAGCTCTACCACATTGCTCCACCGCCTAGATATGACCATTCGGTATCAGATCTAGTAGCAAAAAACCTCTGATAGTAGTTTGCACAAAGAACAAGTACCCAACAGCCTTCCTGACCACGCACACCACAGCTCACAGAAAACCATAGCTGCCTTCAGCCAGCCTTCTAAATACAACAGGAATACTTTAAAATAGGGCTAAACGCGTATCTGAGACAACTCCATTTTCTCCATATAACCCACTGCATTCAGTTCCTGCTAGACTAAAGCTACCCAGTGCAGTCTATAACTTGACACTGGATACATCTGAAATCTTGTTCTCTGTGTGTGGAGGCGGTGGAACGGATACAGTCCCACTTTAGGAGAGAGGGGGCAGGAAATCCCCAGTGACGGCATTTCTGCTATCTGGGAAAAAAAAACAACAACCACACAGATTTACATACCAATACATTTGTCCTTCCCTTGCTAAAATGTTGGATATCTATTCCTGCCAAAGGAGGATTGTATTACACATACAAAAATGCTATTAATTTTGAGAGTTTCTTAGTTTTCTCAGCTAAAAGAACCCCACGCAAGGATCATAATCCTGAACCTCAAAATCCAGCAGTCATGATACATCTATAGTAAAGATTCTTTCCCTGCCCTCTCCTTTCTCTTCATCTGCAAATGAAGAAAGCATTACATTTTCAGGCACTATTTCCAATTGACGTTCTCTGTGCTTGGACTTTGGGCATCGTTAGGGCTGAGTAATAGCTGGGGTACATGTGTGTGAACATGTGCAATATATACACATGAATATGTGTCCACATATATATAAATAACATGACTAATAGTGCCAGAAACTTGATCCTTAAGACTCCAGCAAAGGGCTTTGCTACTCTGCTGTATAACAGCCTCTTAAGTGGTTTGCATTTTCAGATAATATAAACTTGAGTGTCATCAGCCTCCTATTCCTGCTTTGAACTTGATTACTGTTGATTCTAACAAAGATTGCCATCCAAACTGCAAAAACTCATATTTTGCCAGGTTAAAAAAGAAAAAAAAAAGGCAAAAAAATCCCTACAAATCTGACCTCTCCATCTTGCAGTATCTCTTAGTGGGGGTTCCTGAGAAAACAGCTATTTGGTTACTGCCATCAGTAACTGTTTTGAAGTAAATAAATTAATTAGAAAACATATACGTACCAAGGCTAAGTTGAATCTAGAAGCTGGATGCTCTGAATTCAATTGGAGTTAAATTAGACCAGTGCAAATACGGGGAAATCCTTCAGCCAAGAGACAAAATATTTTTTTGTTTCTTGTCTCTAGGACACTAAAAATATCTTGGCATGGCAATGCTATATAATACTTGAAGCCTGATATGACACAAAATAACGTCTGGAGACGCTGCCCTGGAGATGTGCTTTTCACTGGCTCTGAATTTGATCCCCGGTACTTGACAAACATGCATTTCACAGGAGGGTGACCCCAGCCTTGCTTGGATAGGGAGCTACTGGTGCAGGAGATGCCCAGGTTACTACATTGCAAGAAAGGTGTTGTCAAGATACTTCTGGTTCTATCCTCTCCCCTAATGCCTTTTCCTTCTCAAGGGACTGAAGGTGACAGAAAGCTAAGGTATGCCACTTGTGTATCTGTGAGAAAACGTAGAGACAAGGCTGCTCCCATGAGGGTATCAAGAGACGTTCTGATTTTGCCATCATCAGGCTGTTGTAATCCAATGTGCATGAAGAAATGTGACCTCAGATTACAACACAGAAATGAGGTGTAAGGAGATTTGCAGAAAATAAAGCAAATGGAGAAGAGAAAGATTTTTTTCCTTGCCAAAATCTCATACATCCATAATGTCAGGACCAAGCCAGTGCCTGCCCAAAAAATAATGCCTATAGGGCCAAGGGAAAATATCACTGTAATTATTACAGAATGATTAAAGAATCATTACTTAACAAAAAAGCAGGATTAGAACAGCAAGGCTTCTCACCATAACCAGGGAAAACTGAGTTACAGAAGTCCTGCCATCAGCACAGGCAACACTTCAGGAGTGGCAAAAAGCATAAGGAATAAACAGAGGTTTAAAAAAGGTACAACCCCAAAGGGTGCTTACAGGAAGCTGCTTACCTCAGTTGCTTTACCATACTCTCTCAATTTTGTCTTCAAATAGAAGTGGTTAAGATAAGCAATCAATCTCCTCCTCCTTTTTTTTTTTTTTTTTTTTTTTTTTTTCCCAAACAAACCCACACTTATCTATCATATGTGGACTGAGGATAAGGATCAATAAAGCAACTTCTTTACAAACCATCTTTCACCCTTAAAGAGAATCAGCTGAGATAGGAAGAAGTTACAAACCCTTATCACCTGAGTGTGATGCCCATACCATTAATTGCAAAACACCCACATCTTGTTGTCCACAAAGTGGATGCAAGCTTTGAAGATACCTGGAGCACTGTGCACAGCTTTGGGCCTCCTGATATCCGAAGGACATAAGGTTCTTAGAGAGTGTCTGAAGGAGGGCTGGGAAGATGGGGGAGGGTCTGAAGGGAAGGATGTAGGAGTGGTTGATGCCCCTGGGTTTGTTTGGCTCAGAGCAGGGGGGATGAGAGGAGGCCTCATGGCAGCCTACAGAGGGGAAGCACTGAGCTCTGCTCTCTGGGGACAGCAACAGGGTCTGAGGGAACAACACGGAGCTATATCGTCCCTCAGCCTGCTCATTCAGATTTGTCTTGTGGTTTTCCTTGTCTGTTATTGGTAAAATAGTTCTAAAATTATGACGGAGCAGAGCTACTAAGAAATACAGCCAGGCTATCAGTTTACACTGTGAGAGGTTCCTGTTCAAACAGAAAACGCAGTCCTCTTGGAAACTGGAAATTCCTATCATTTCCCAAATCGCACTGAGGTACTGACAGTCGTGTTTCCAGCCCATCAGGGTTAATGGGCTCCACAAAATCCAAAGACCAATTATATTTAGAGCACAACACAGCACTGACTATTATGTAGCAACTTAGCTGGCATCTAATTACTTTTGAGGAAAATGCATTGCAGAACAACATCAGTTTTCAAAGATTTAAGTTATTAAGGAAGATTAAGGAATTTCACTCTGGAAAAGAGACTTTACAGTGACCTAATTGAAGTTTTTAACATTCTCAAGGGAACTAATAAAAATTGGTTCATGCAAATTCTCCATACTTTCAAAGAACACGAACACAAGAGAACATTATCTAAAAAAATTAAGAAATTGAGATCAAAAAGAATTTAGAACAACAACAAAATGAAACAAAACAAAGAAATGCACAGAATAATTTGAATTAGAGAGGACTATCCTGCCAGGTCATTTAATCCACCCCCCTCCTCCCCTTGAATCACAGAGGGATTGATTTCCTTATCCTCAAATAATCCCTAATAGATGGGTGTCTAGTTGAGCCAATGATGACAATTCCACAACCTCTCTCGGCAGTCTGTACTTTCAGAAGAATAAACATATTGAATAAATTATTAAAAAAGGCCACCGTGGGCAAGGAGAATCAATGAAATCAAGGGAGAACTTGTTAATATAGAGCGGGGACCGAAAGACAGGGAGTAAGAATAAGCTCATTAAATGAATGAAAGATGAAAATGGAGAAAAGGCACAGAATCTTGTGGTGTAATTTTTTACTCTTGTAATACTGTTTTCACTTACTATTTAAAGGAAATACACAGAAAGAACGCCTACATGTTTCTCTGAGCACGAAGCAATTTCAAGAATGATCACATGAAAACTGCAGCTAGTGTACTGTCAGCCCCTGACAAAAGAAAATGAACAAAAGAAGTGCCCAGCAGTACATTCAGAACAACTTTCTTACCAACCAAAGCCAACACATTTGCAGAAGAAAATATCAGGCAGGTTCCTAACAATTACACTCACACGCAGGAGAGCGCACATAGAAACAAAATACATCATGAATAAAATACCTATACGTGAAAGTTGGGTTTTCAAGGGCACAAGGTATAAATACATAAAGCCCCTTGTCCTGCAACGGGACATAAATATTTAACTTCACAATGTCAGCTTGTTGGGAATACTCACCTCAAAATGATGAGGTCCCCAGCCTGCACCCAGCTACACGTTCTGTGGCCTCAACACAAATGCAATCTTTATGGCACTGCTCCTGGGGGAAGGTAGTCAACAGAAAGCCAAGTGTTTTCCTAAAGCTGTCACCAAAATATTTCCTGCAGAAACAAAATTTTGCACTTTAGCTAGGGCTGCAGTTAAATTAAATTAAATGCTAGGACTATTCCCTACTGCTAGGGATGGTGGTATTGGGAAGTACAGTGAAGACCCCATGCCCATGTATTGCCAACAGCTGGAGATGGTCTTGCCTGTATTATCAGAAGAAAACCTCATTCAATTCTGTCATGGCTTTTCCAACACAACCTTGAACGTGAAACCATTGAGATGTATCTAAGGGCAGCTGGAACACTTAGCGAGTTGCAGTGGGGCTGTTAGAGCCTTTGCAGGTGTTCATACATGCTACAAGTGGTGCAATGCGCTCCCGCTGATCTCTGGGTGTAACTCAGAGTCGTCACTTAAACTTCTACTTTGGGATGTCACTGGCTGATGCACTTGCACTGAAATTCCTGGAGACAATTTGTTTTCTAGAATGGGGTCAAAACTCTCAGCTCCTCCTCCCTTCGTTAAAGTGCTCTTGTGGGGTTATTATTAGATGTACATGTCTCCAGAGAGGAAAGAGAAGGATGTGGCTTGATTGCTTTTGCTCTGATGGATTGACTAATTGCTCATGGTTACATTTGACATTTGGATTATTTTCCTTTATGCATTTTGGGGTTTTGAATTTTGAGTGGAGTTAGAGCGCTTCTGATAGACATTTAGCAGAAACAGAAGAACAGCGAATGTAAAAGTAGAAATATTCACTGCCTACAGACTCTTAAATGAACGTGCTGTGCATCAGGAGGGGATGAAGCAAGCATCGAACACTTAATTTGTTTTTTATACCCCTTTCAGATTTCCCAGATATTCAGGAAAGCATCTGCAATGTCTGCAGTGCTTGTTCTCTCGTTACACCTGCAACATTGGATCACTGTAATTCTTACTGTCCTTCTCCATTGCCCCATAAGAATGCTTATTTTTCACAAGCCACTACTTCTACAGTTTCCCTGTTTACTCAGGCTACTATCCACAGCGCCTGGTCATATTTGCTTTATGGACTGCCCATGCAAGGTTTTTAAGTGACCTGCAAACTATAATTATATCTCCATAAACACCTTCTGTCGCTTTTGCTATAAACATTATTGATTCACATAACTACAAGACCGGACCTGTTTCATTTTTAAATCTGGAAAAAAAAAAATCCCTGAAAAAGAAAACACAACTGTGATTTGGGATTTTTTTCTGCTAAGTTTACCTTGTATTTGATCGGGCTCTAGCTGTTGGTTCACATGCAGCCCTTGCTGAGATTAGTTTATGTCTCTGCAATGGATGCAGACCAACTTTCTTGTTCCTGACAGGTAAAACTATACTTCCCTGGGCACTGAGTGCTTTCTCTCTCACATAATTTCTTATTTTTGTTAACCCCTTTGCTTTCGAGATGTGAACTTTAGCTCTGCCGTTAAATATATTTTGCATTTTACTTGGACTACTTACTAAAATCCAATGACCTCATTTCAGACTAGGAGACATTGTGGGAAAAAGATGACAAAACATAAAGATTTTTTTCCCCTGCATTTATGTTTTCTTTTGCTTCTAATAAATATTTAAACAAAATTGAACTTAATTTAACTTGAGGACTGTTCAAGCTCAACAGTCATTGGTTTATTGCAGTTACTTTCAGAGAATTTTTATCTTAAAAATCTTTGGCATCAAACCAGAAAATGTTCTGACTTTCTTCTCCTTTGTCTTTAAGCTTACAACTTGCTTGTGCAATTGTTGCATGAAAGTAATTTTACTTTTTTTCTCTTTTTTTTTCTTATAGAAAAACAGATGGAGAAGAATTTATCTGCAGTGGGGATTTGCTGCATATAATTTATTTCACAGGATCAAGTAAAAGATAACTGTGAGCTCACACTAGCCAAGCTTCCAGAACTATATCACTTCCAAATTCTATATATTTTTGAGATTAGAATTATGGAGAGATGTGGGTAGAGAGCCTTGGAGGCATTTTTTCAGATTTCCATGAAGGCTATACTGTACATTCCTAGTGCTCCCTCTTGACTGGGTGTCTCCCACGAATACAGTTATAATTTGTATTCTATTTATTAGCTTTCTGAAGCGCTTGGTATCGAAGGAACAGCCCAAGCACCTAAAAGAGCTGCTCACTTTTCCATGGTGGGCACAAAGTCATGTAAGTGCCATACACGCCGATTACATGAGCAGGATGGAAATCGTTCTGCCACAGGCATGTTCCTGAGATACCATGTCTCAGTGGAAATTTTCTGGTATGTCCTATTGTTTTAGCATTACATTTTATTATTTTTTGTTAATACAGTAGGAAAATCACACTGCTTCCAGAACACGTTGATGCTAGTCAGGACGCTCTTGAGGCTAACAATGAGTCAGGACTCTGGACTCTTACCAAGCTTTTCTTCCATTGAGCTGCATTCTTTTTTCTTCCTCCTTAAGGAACTAGCCTTTATTGGCCTACTTAGCTTTGGATTAACTTACACCATACATTTCATAGCATATATATTCCAGTAAAAGCATACACACAGTACCATGCAAATTAACCTCCTAATCAAATTAAAAGGTTGACTGACATATATAGAGCAGTGTGGAAAAGAGGTTCCACACGGTAACGTGATGGTTCACATTATTTGCCTTGCAAACCAGGCATCTACAGCACACTCTGGAGTGATAAAGCCAAATCATGCTCGTGAGTCAAAGGCTGAGAGTTGTAAGAGGAAGTCGTACAGTGAGCAGACCTTCCTTCCCACGTGTTTAACGCGGTCAGGCACAACACTAACTTATGCAGGACAAGCAGCAGGTCCAAAGGGAGAGAAGGAAAGGTCATTTCAACTGGGAAAGGAAATAAAAGAAGCTTTCTGTCAATGGCACAAAGGAACACAGAGGTTCAACTCCTGTTCATTTTCTGATTATCCTATAAAAAATCTCCTTAGGAAAGGTCTAGGCAAAGGAGAGCAATCACTGATGAGCGCTGCTTGTGATAGGGGAATCTGGTCATTGATGTGCACCTCTTCTCTCATGCCAACAAGTTTGTCTACTAAAAAATGTCTGCATTATGGTAAAGGTATAGAATGAAATTCTGCCAGCACATGCTTTATGAAAGCTTAAAGCCTCTCAAAGCTACTTCAGTGCCAACAGTGCTGTGATAATTCTTCTGTCTCCCACACCTTCAATTGTTCTATTTCTTAGTAACACATTTTAGCCCTATGGCTCCATTTGCTTTTCTTTGCTTTTTTTTTCTTCTGTTCCTAAGTAAAGGGTCACTGACTGCCTTAATCAAATCTCACACAATAATGAAAAAGTAAAAGGCATAATGTAGCATTTAACAGACTAACTATCCCCCGTGCTGACTGGCATATGATTTTTCTCAAAGACCAAAACTCCAGTAAGATTGGAATAGTTCAGTTCAGGAAGAAAGAGAGGCCAAATATCTTTCTAATCACAAACCTTTGCCCCATGGGGTCTGAATTCTTGCTTTAAGGATCATATCAGAAGATTTATGAAGTCTACCGCTTTGTTCCCATTTTTAGGAGGCACTCCAAGTCACACTGAAGTCAATAGGAGTCCTTTCACTGACACGATTGGGCTCTGGAGCAGGTCCATAGAGAATGTCACTTTTCTATGATAAAAAGAGAACTGTGCTGAACATTCTCAGCATTTCCACTGATGCTCACATAGAGTGGAAAGTGTTTCTTTCTAGATGAGTGATCATTCTGCACAGCCTGTAGAAACACTAACCAGACACAGCACTTGCCCAGTTTGTCTTTCTGTTGCTCAGAGGAAGGCATTGCAATGCTATACATCCAGCTTAAAGAATCAGATAAACTTGGATCTCACAGTGCTGAGGACAAAGAGACTAAAGTGAAGGCAGCTTTCACTTGATCAAACCATCAGTCTTCATAAACCGAAGCTCTGAAGAGTTTAATAAAAGTTATTGCAATATTTAGAGTTTTACCATCCTTTGTAGCCCAAATACATGGTCCTTCATTATGTTAATTTCCTAGGTGTGAAATCAGATTTGAGATATGCCTCAAAACTCTGGCATCCAGAACCCCAGAGACACTTTGGATGTGATAGACAGGACAGGATTGGATAGAATAGGACAGGACAGGACAGAGCAGAACAGTTGGAAGAGACTAACAAAGATCATCCAGTCCAATTGTCTGACCACTTCAGGGACAACCAAAAATTAAAGCATGTTATTGAGAGTGCTACCCAAACGTCTCTTGAACTCTGACAGCCATGGGGTATCAACCACCTCTCTAGAAAGCCTGTTCCAGTGCTTGACCACCCTTATGGCAAATAATTTTTTTCCTAATGCCCAGTCTGACCTTTCTTGGCATAGCTTTGTGCTATTCCCATCCTGTCATTAGTTCCCAGGAGCAGAGCCTGGCACCTCTCTTGGCTTTCTCTCCTCAGGGAGCTGCAGAGAGGTCACCTCTTGGCCTCCCCTTCTTCAGACTGGACAACCCCAGTGACCTCAGCTTCTTCTCACAGGACATGCCTTCCAGCCATGCTACAGGTTCTGTTTCCCCCCCTTGGTGTGCTTCCAAGTACCTTAAAATCCTTTCTAGATTGCAGATCCCAGAGCTGCATACAGTATTCAAGGTGAGGCCATACTAACACTAGATACAGTAGGACCAGAATCATCTCTTTTGACTGGCTGGCTTCGTTGTGTTCGACGCATCACATACTTCAGACATAAGAAATAAAGATGTATTCCCTTCAATGTTAGCTCATAGTCATAATTACCCAAGCCTTTGTTCATTATATGACAAAATTTTACCTTTTTCCTCCTTTTCCCTGAACCTGAAAACAATGAAGAGCTTGTCCTGGACAATAGAACCTCCTTATCTGTAGCCCAGAAATATTCTGGGTCTCTAGAAGGGGGATCCAAAGCTGACCAGAAATGAAGCTGTGCAGGGTGGGTGGCTGCAGACTCAACGTAACATACCTTCACTGCATCATTCCGGTGCTGCCCAGGGGTGCGTTACTGACTACAGGGACCAGAAGATCCTCACTCATGGAGCATCATAGTAGCACAACAGCATCAAAGTTCAACTTTTTCTCCAGCAGAC
The DNA here is from genome assembly GCA_002909625.1 of Bambusicola thoracicus. Taxonomy (NCBI): domain Eukaryota; kingdom Metazoa; phylum Chordata; class Aves; order Galliformes; family Phasianidae; genus Bambusicola; species Bambusicola thoracicus. The sequence goes on along the minus strand of PPHD01001566.1, from coordinate 16,477 downwards.
ACCCTATTTCTTCCGTTTTGACAAAAAAGATGCCACTACAAAGAACATCAACTAGTACAAAGGAAAAAAAAAGAAACAAAGCCATCCGTGGGAACACTGGACTGAAATATCTTGCTCACTTGTAACTATAGCACAAAATCCACATTTATTTACTTGAAAGTGGAAGGTGTGACGTTTCAAATACTCTCTCTGATGGACACAGGCCCTGGCTGAACCATGCTGTTCAGCTCTCTCTTTGGGGCTGTTTGTCTTTGGTTTTCAACTGTCTTATCATGATACATGTGTACTCTGCATACCATGATGTGTCAGGCTAGATCAGCCTACGACTTGTCACACACAGCAACAAATTAAGGCAGTATGAGTGAGCTGCAGATACACATCACATGACATTGAAAAGTTAATAAAACTTAGTTTGACGGGAAATACATTGGTGTAGCAAACATACTTGGTGTTTCCTTCTTTCCTAGCTGGTGTTTCCTTCTTTCCTAGCTGGTTGCACTCTGTTTTTTAAATGTGCACTCTTTGGAGCTTCAAAGCTGATTATGTTATTTAGAGGCATATGTTCAAATGTGCATCTTTGTTGTTCCCTTAACAGTTATTCAGGCAAAATTATTCCAACTGACTTATATCAGTTTGCATTATTAGGAAGAGCCATTCTGAGATAAAAGAAGATGGCCAAGCTCTTGGTAACTAACTGCAGTGACCTGGGCTTTATTTAGAGGACCTTACGTTCACATTTTTGCCTGAAAGAACCAAAAATTTTCACCCAGGTTCCAGGTTCTCCCAGACACGTACCATTCCTTTCCTTTGCTGCCCACCTTACATACTCCCCTGAGTGTGTCAAAGTGTCAAAACACTGCAAAGAAAATCATTCCCCTTTCAGCACCCACCCTTTCTCTGTAAGCCTGACGTATTGGAAAGAGCTCGGTTGGGCTAACCTGGAGAAGAAAAAGAGTCTTGAGCCTGGAAGCCAGAGCTGGGAGAGGAGCCGTGCCCATGTCCCTGTTGAACTTGCTCTGGTTTGTGTAGGCGTGGGCTCAGTGAAACTACAAGGCTGACTCCAAGCACGGGAAGCTCTGCAGAAGTCAACCAAGAACAATAGGACTGTATGCTGCACGAGCTGGAGCTGTATGGACGTGTTCCCTTCGGTCTGGTGGCTGAATGGCAAACTGGAAAAAAAAAAAAACAAAGAAAAAAGAATAAGGAGGGGTTGACTCCAAAATGACGCAAATTTTGGTGCATCAAACGTAAGACCTCCCCACGGTTTAATTTTGGGTCAATTGAGATTGCTTTGATTCACCTCGGATGGAAGTTTGCATGGTGTTTTCATTTTTAAATAAAAAAAACTAAACACCAAAAAAAACCAAACCCTCTATTTCCTAACGTCAAAATGAAGCTTAAAGCAGTGTCAATTTGCTCTCATAACGAGAAGTCTAACGTTCTTTTCATCACATTACTTTCAAAATAGTCACAGACAAAAGAGGTTAATTTCGAAACACAACTGCCTTTAAAAAGCTCAGAATTATATAGTTTATTTTGAAAATACAGAAATGAAACATTTAAACCTTCCTGAGAAAAGACATTGCCCCGGTTTTTCTTTCTGACAAAACTCTTCACTGCATTCAACCTGAATTTGTGAATAGTTTTCCACTTCAAATTGCACTTCTGGCAAACCTAGTCTATCCTGGAAAGATTCCACCAGCTCTGTTGAAACTGGCACATGCTCACATACTTCACTGAATAAGAGATTTCATCCCGTAAAATGGGGATAAGAGCAAAACTTCCCCACTCAGAGAGAAAAATCTATGGGCTGAGTTGTTAAAGTTGGTAAAATATCAACGTCTCAGGCTGACACTGAAGGTTTTGACTTCCCAAGATGTAACGCTTCAAAGCAAGAGGAATTTTTGTGTTTTAATGGAAATGAGATTAGGTTTTAAAAGCTCTAAGTAGGTAGATGAACAAAGAGCTAGTGATAAAACAAGCTAAGGTCCTTTAAAATTACACTACAGAAGGCCTCGAATTTGCAATATTACGAAGGAAGGGGAGCAGGAAGGAGGGAACTCTCAGGGCTGCATGAGGCCTGCACGGCCCCTGTGCAGGTGTCGCTACCCATGTCTCATTGTTCTCTCCTCTTCCTGACCAGGAGAGGATTTCACTGCGAGCACCAGAAATCAATGTTTTGGGTGGAATTTTCCTGTTTCATTATATGTGACACGTTCGAGACTTGAGTCTTGCAGCAGACTTTTAGCCTATGGCGGTGGGCAGGAGAGACGAAGCTTCACTGAAATGTGGAGCACACGTACACAAAAAGAGAATGGATAAAACATTAAAATGACAGCTTGCTGAGGTGGCTGTTTGTCGGACTGGCTTTAACCATGATCACAAAGTGATGTGCAGCAGTTGACATAGCTTGCTCTGACGTGGTGAAACAAAATCGATGCTTAGCTTGCCCCACTAGACCAGGATTTGCTACATGCACAAAATTTCCCAACCAGGCCACAACAGGTGTGCCAACAAAATTGTGAATGTACAGAGAGATGTGTCTATACAGTAGGTTTGAATCAAACATCTAATCAAACTTTGTCGAGATGGATTCAGAGGTTTGATCAATGAGCCGTGCTCTGCAGTTCAGGTCCGTTGTTAATTTTACAATGCTTGTGCACCCCATGCAATGTGACAGCAAAGATGTGAGAAACAATGTCAGAGTTAATAAAAAAAAATACCTCAGCGCCAGGAGAAAGTCAATGTTTTGGGCAAAATTCTGGCCTCACTAAAATCAATGGCAATACTCCCACTCCCTTTTGCAGCACCAGTCCCCTTACCTATAGACGAGTCAAAGGATGCTCTGTAATAATGATATCCATTGCACTGAGGTTTATTTTGTTACAATATTTCACTTTAGCTTCCGAATATATTTTCCAATCAGCTTTTGTTTAGCTCACAAAGGTCAATTAATGTAATTCCTGAGCTTCTGGATCGAGTTCTGTGTAGATCGTTCTCCCTAATGCATCTGCCTGTCATGAACCACTCACATCTCACATTTTCACTTAATTCCCTTTGAAGTTACCTGTGTGCCTAAAGTTAAGCCTCTTTTTCAAATCTTTACAGAATCAGGGACATAGTTTTTATAATTCTCCATTCAGCTGACGAGGTAAGAGCAGTGGAAAAGGGCTCTGATGTATGTAGAATTACATGCTGTGTTCTTCCTCTGAGCCGCTGTAGTACAAAACCCTGTCTGCAGGGAATCTCGTAGTTGTTAAAAATCTATATTTTAGTTTTCTCCATTTGTTCTACAAAACGGAACTAACAGGCACAGCAAACACACGCACAAACGTGCATACAAATATTTAAGAGCAGGAATCACACAAAAAGGCTGTGGAGGATGCTGGAAAAAAAAAGAACTGGATTTTAACCACACGAAAAGTATTTTTTCAAAGGCTACAAATGGAAAATATTCCTGTCCTAATTACCACAGGATGTGCAAATATACGAAGGGTGGGTTTTTTTTATGTGCTTTTAGAACTTCGAGGAGAAATGTTGTGCCATTTAATGCGCCCATAGCGCCACATTATTAAATTTATGTTTCTGTTGGTTCCGACAAGATTATTTTATCATCTCCAGCAAGAAAGAATAAACGCCTGTAACTACAATAAAACCTGCTTGCATAACGTGTTTTTTTTAAAAGAAAAAGATAACCGATCCTCTCTGCTGCCAACTGTTTGAGCCATCTCTGCTCGCAGCAGCTCAAGGAGCTCAGCTGGGCAGTTCCCGCGCACGGCTCGGCCGGCAGCGGGGTTGGACCCATTTTCTGCAGCTGCCAGTGTTGAGGAAGAGGAAAAAGGCTTGGAGTGACAGATACCAACTTCCCAGCCTCTCATCTCAAGGGACAAAAGGGAAAATGAATCCTCCACTTCTCGCAGCTCCCAGGGAAAAATTCCCCACGTCCTTTTGTGCATCTCTGCTACAGTGAGGACCTCCTGGTTTCCCACATTTCGCCCAGGTGCAGCGGGGAACAACGCCTTCCGCTGCTTTTGCGCTCAGGCAGCAGCAAAGCACGCATTCTCCCATTCTGCACGCAAAAGCAATGCTCCGTGTGCACTGAAATGGGCATGGGTGCCCATCCTCACAGTTCTGTGCCTGTGTTCCCCCGTGTTGCTGCCTTCTAGCATCTGCTCAGGGAGACCTCGTGCAACGCGGTGAGAGCAGCGCTCTGGGAAACAAATACCAGCGCTCGGCTCTCGAGCTCTGCTTTCCCTACAGTAGCAGTTTCAATGTAAATCTTTCCCATTGCTGCTCCTCTTTTCAGCCTACGGTTTTGAAACCCTGCACTTTTATTTTGCTCTTCCAGCAACGCCTCCGGCAGCCGAGCCAAGAAAGTCCTCTTCCAAGAGGACCGTGAAAGAGTTAACAATGCCTTTTCATGCAAAACCACAAACAAGCAGGGGGAAAAAAAAGAAAAAAAAGAG
>PPHD01001566.1:0-11979 GCA_002909625.1 Bambusicola thoracicus | reverse complement strand
ATGAGAAATGGAAAGTATCCAAATTCTAACTGAGAGTAAAAAAAAACCTGAGAGTAAGAGAGAATATGAAACGCACAAATCATCCTGGGGTTCAGAGTTGATAAAGTTATTAAAAAAGAAAAAGGGGGGGAGGGGATGCGGGGGGAAGGAGAAAAAAAGCCACCCTTGGTTCTGCGTTATACCTTGAGGCTGTGGGACTGGGGAGAGAGAAGGGGGACGGATCTGACGGATCTGACGGGAGCTGTACCGCAGTCCCAAAGCCATGGGGCTCTGTGGGGCACGGGCTGCATGCCCCGCACCTCTTGGCACGGCCGGGGTGGTTTTGCTTATATAAATTTGGCACTTCCTTGGCCTTAAAAAAATAATAAGAATAATAAAAATTTTAAATTATTATTAGCAAGTGGGAGAAGAGAAGCTTTTAATACAGGCTGGATCCGGCCAGAGCGTGGGGTGGGGTTTGGAGGGCCCCAGCCGGCTATTGGGCCGTCTGCTTAGCAACAGCATGGAAAGGGCCAACCCCAGCATTTTTACAGCCGGGCCACCTTCCAAGGATGGGTGCCAAATGCTCCGATCCTCTGCCAAGAAAACAAACAAGGGCACTTTTAAAAACTCCAGAGTTAAAGGGTGTTTTTTTTCCTCCTCCACGAGCGATCCCCACGCGCAGTTAATGATCTCTTTCCCTTTATCGCACAAGTTCAAGCTCCGGAGGGAGTTGGTGCCATTGCAGGTTTCAGTAGTCGCTTCCACTTTCCCTGTATGTGGCAGTTTCACATCTCCGCACGCCGGAGCGGTGCCGTCAGCTGATTTCCCTTCAGATGCTGCAGGCTCCCTCACTCCGTCTTCACGGTGGAAATCTCTGCGGCGTGCATTAGGCACTGAAATCCGCTCTGCATTTATGCAACTCGCACAGTTTACTACCGGTGTCATCTCCTACCTCTTCATTCATTTCAAATCTGCTAAAGGAGGGGAATGAGAAGAGCAGAGTCCTACATAGGCGAAAAGTGGCTTGTAGCTAGGAATCCTTTTGCAGCAGAGAACGAAGAAAGAATTTGGGAATTTTCTGTTCCTTTTATTAAAGACATATTTCTACGTCATGTTTTTAATGCGGTCTTTCTTACATATTAGCCTTTTAGGTTGCTGCAGCTGGGGGAGAGCCAAGCTTTTGCTGGGAAGAAATACAGACCTCGTGTTTTTTACCAGCTGAGGAATCTCTCGGTCCATACTGTGACACAAAAGCTCTTCTTTCCCTCTGAAGGAGGGGAGTGTGGATGTCAGAGCTCATTTCCAAGGCATGCCACTGTTCTCAGGTGCTGGTGGCTTGGTACCCGCCCAAGGCAGACAGAGCTCTCACGTTGGATCTCGGCTTTTGTGTGCAAGGGGTTAAAACTGAACAGATTTCTGTGCCGTTGCCATTGTTGCTGTAAGATACTTTGGTACGAGGTGAAGCCAGCAGCACCTCTTGGGAAATATTAAATGCTTCATGGAGGAAGGCCTAAAGAGGCCAATATCATGACCCTTTTCCCATGCAAGTCCTTCCATTTATTTCAGAGACTGCTCACATGAGTACAGCCAACAGGGTCAGGCCTTTATTTACACACAGTAGCACCTCTGAAGGCTAAAGGATGTCATTTGCAGTCATGCTGCCGTTTCACTTCCTACCTCTACCTCTGATTTACTGGGCAACCTTGAGTAAATCACTTAACCTCTCTAGGATCAAGTTTACCCAAGTGCAAGAACGTTGCGAGCCTCCGACAACATCTGCAAAGTTCTTTGCAGTCCACGGAGGAAAGATGTACTTGCAAATGATGGGTACAGCTGCTTTTAAGGAAATAAAACTCAGTTTCTGTATTTAAACGTGTATCCCAGCTGCATGCCAATCTCACGTCTGCACAAGAGTGGCTACGCACCATACTCCGCTACTTGGCTTTCATAAGGAAAATATGCAGGGAAACAGCTTGAAAGGGCATCTCACTCAACTGCACTCAGGTCCCTTGATCTAGAGCTGCCTGCAATCATTCTCTACAAAGTTTTATCTGGCATACCGAGAGACCCATTCCTGCAGTTGCAGGCTGAAGCTGAACATGCACTTCCTGGAAGTAGTAGCCATGGTTTCTGAGCTATTTGCTTCCACCAACAACTCAAATGTTCACTGTTAGAAAACCTGGTCTGGGGAAGATTTTTCTGACTAGCAGTGAAACAAATGATAGGGACTTTTGTGGTTATGACAATGCTCCCAACAAAGGCAGAAATAGGAAATATATGAACAACAGGAACCATCCAAAAAAAGAGTTTGGGTAAAGGTTCACTGCAGTGAGAAAAGGAAAGGGGCTTCCTTTTCATCCGTTCTGCTTCTGCTTATCTTTCACTAGAGCTTGTTTTGAGTGATGAGGAAGTAGAACAAGAAATCCATTTGTTTTCCTCATGACACAGCAACATTCATAACCTAATAACTCAGAATAACATCCCTTCTGCCCTAAAGAAATAATCTGACAAAATTAAAGCAAGACTTTATCCAGAGGTTGTCCAAATCAGTAGTAAATTTCCACTCAATTGAAAGGGTTTTGAATAAAGCCTTCATGTGGGAGTCCAGCACACTGAAGCACCATGAGAAAATCTTGATGTGAATTCAGAACCAGGGTCTTATTTTTCTATTTTTTAATTACTCGATGCCCAGCCAGACGCAGCCCTGCATACTTTGGTGGGAATTTACAACGTGACAAAATAGGACCGAATCCTGTGGCACGTAAGGACACCTGGATCAACCTGCAGGCCCTGAGCCAACAGCCGATATGCACTGAGGAGCCATTTATCACCACGCTTTCCCCAAGAACGGATTCCTTTGCTGCGCTGCTGGCTCCAGCATGTTCAAAATACCTCCACCACCCTCTACAGTACGTTTTGCAACCCTCCGAAACTGCACTTTATTTCAGGGGTGCATACCCTGTGTCAGTAATTTCTATATACTTGTAGTTGGTTTTATAGCACTTGGTTACAGTAGGTAGTACAATTTGCCAAGAACCTGATACGAACGCATTTCATAACATGCTTTATATAATCCATTATTAGAGAACATTGCTGGATCTGTAATTATGTTTGCAAATGCATTTTATTGAGTTCTACATAAAAGCATGCAGTACTGAAAGCAGCTCTTAGGCTGCAGAAGTATATGTACTTTGCTCCTTTCCATATATTTCTTTTTTTCTGTATATTCAACAATAACGGAGGGGGAAGTACAAAGGTTAGCCTTGATTTCCTGTCAGACTCCGGCCCCTGACCCAAGAGTCCTTGAACCTGGGGACAGCCAAGACCTTCCCTGGAGTCTCAGCACTATTATCTGCTTTCGTTCTAAATAGCAAAAGTGATTATGTGAATTCTGGCTTGAGACCTATCAAATCTTTAGGTCTCTCTTCTGTTCCTGACGCCACGTGAGAAGGAAAAATTATATGTGCTACAGGCTTACCTTTACTGCACAGGTAAGCTGGAGTCTACTACACCTCGTGCTAAAAGTGCTCCATGCAGCCTGTTTTCCCAGCCTGCTGTTGGCAAGGAATGAGCTGCGTGACACATCCCACACTGACAGTGAGTGACCAGCAGCTCAGGGATGGGAGCTGCCTGCGGCGCTTCTGACCCCGCTTGGCTAAGTGCAAGGAGAGGAGCTTAGCCTCTCGCCTACAGATTTCCAAGAAAACCTCTCCTTTACGTTGTTAATTTGCAGGAGTCAGGCAGTTCAGACAGCAGTGCCATCTCTTCTCATACTGCCTTTCCAATAAATGTCCTTTCAGTCAGGGTTGATTATTCCATCTGAAGCTTAAGTCCCAGACCATCCAAAGCCCTTACATACATACAGCAGCTGCACCAGTACGCTAATCTGCTGCAAGACAGTTATCTGTTGTGAACATAAAAATTACTGAATGCGTTGAGTTTTTGTGCTTCTTTTAAATCTTGCGTGGAAATACAGTATAAATATGGTACAAAGCTGGGAGAAGGTGAATTAATTATGGTTCGAGCCTTTTTCCATTTATGGTGAGCTTTCTCCTTCCTCCCCAGCCCCCGAGGAATTGCACTGTAAAACACTCTCTCTAATAGGTTTTATCTCATTCTGCCTCGCCTCCATTTTCTCCAGCTCCTCTAGTGAGTATTTTTCTCTCCTACCTGCTGCCCAGTTAAATCAGCCTCGGAGGCAGTGACATATGCCAGATCGTGGGGGCTGTCACTTTAATTCCCTCTGTTCATATTTTTCTCCTCCTAGAGGGGTGCCAGGGGCAGATGTTTAGGGAAGGGACCCCTTCGCTGCCTGGCACACCAATTCCTGACTTTAGCTGCTAATTACGGGAGTCGAAATCCTGGTCTTCACTGACGGTGCCCAGAGTTGAGCAGCCGGTTTCTCCCAGGTGCAGCTCAGTGCAGGTGCAAGGCATTAGGAACCAAATCCTGCACTCCAGCAGGGTGCTTCGGGAGCACCTCCTGCAGCTCCAACTCAGCCGTCTCCTCAAGGATCAAGGGAGCAGATGTCTCCTTTCCCTTTCACACCGTCGCGCTGCCCAAGTGCACCTAGCTCAGGCTTTGGGACTCGGGATCCACCTCAAAACCCTTTCAAATCAATGGAAATCCCTACATTGACTTCGTGTGGCTTTGATGGGAAAATCAACTTTAAAATCTCACTGGGCCAAAACCGCAGCCCCTGCTGGGCTTCTTGGAGGTGTCTGTACTTCTTCTGCCAATTTGACTAGGAGAATACACTCTTTGCTGGCAGCTTCTATGGGGAGCTCTATAGGGTTTCTAATGGTTTGCTAAAATCCCCCAGCTATATAAACTTTCCTCTGTTTCTGGCACCTTATGGAGCACCCAAATCTAAGTCTTCCTAAGGGCACGGGGAAGTTAAGGTTGAACCAGATGCAAGTTTGATAGACCAAAATAACCATGATTTATTAGTGGGCTACAGGATTGGGTTTTAAACTGATGTTTATCAGGAAAACCCTGGAAGGGGGAAAACAGTCAAATCGCTGATTAATGCAGGTACAATGGTGGAGGCAGCCAAATTCAAACTTCTGCTTGGTGGGATAGGGTAAAACAGGCCACAGTCTCTCATTGCACAGCTGTCCCCCTACAGTCAGAGATGGGGCGACCCTTAAACACTGCTATCCTGAAAAAAAAGTAAGATTTTGGTATTCCCTTTAGGAAAGATGCAGTTCCTAACACCATGCCTCTCTTTTCCAGCTAGAACTTAACACCATCACTAAACAGACAATGATATAACACACGTTTCTATGTGCAAGTGTCCAGGGAGTGATAAATTGAAGGCCTGGGTTTTAGTTACATTAATAATGCATATAGAAATGCTATTTGAAAATAAGAAAGTGATACATTTTATGCTATGCAGTTGGTGGGGCAGGAATGGAAAGAAGAAATTTAGTCTTACATTTCCTTTGCAACGCTGGGTCAAGGTGACTCCCAGCATAAGCTGGAACAACCCCACCGGCAACCTCCTACACACCTACCTCATACAGCTCCAGCTCCTCTCCCTAGCTTAGTCATCTCTCCAAGCTTATTGTAGGGGGAGAACTGGGAGAGACAAGGCAATGAATTGCCTGTCCCCTCCCTAGGATGGCCCGAGGCATGACATGGGGACTCTTTCCACTCTTTTCGTCCTGATCAGAGTCAAGTATTTCAGTGGGAAAACCATGCCTAGGGATGTAGTTGTAAATCATGGAAGGAAATGGTTGGGGCAAAGCTCTCCATTTGCTACTACTCAAAAGAAGGAGAGCGAACCATTCCTACTAAACTGAACTTCAGTGACCACACAAACTTTACATAAAGCCAGTGTGTGAACGTTCACGTTGCAGCATGAGTTGGCTCAAGCTGTGCTGGTACGAGATGGCAGAGCAGAGGCATTTGCATTCTGCACGTTCAGGGAGTGCATGCCTCACTCTGCTCGCTGGTTCTGCCTCTTTTAATGAGTTCTCGATTCATCCAGAGAATGAAGATTCCTAGCATGAAGATAACTGGGAAACAAACCCAGAGAACACCGCGCTCTGCAAGGACTGCTTGCACATGCATTTGCTTTTACTGGTGGCTGTCGTGACAGAAAATTGCAGTGGTGCACTTAGGGCTATTTCTCTGAGATGTGAACAGAGCATTGCTTAACAAGGCAAGGGGACAAGCTTCCCAGTGTCCCATTGTGGTGGCAATTAAATAAGCCTCTTAGCCACATGTGACTGCGCCTTAGGAAATTAGTGTGATTCAGAATAATTTGGGTAAAGGAAAATATTCCCTTAAAGGATTCTGCCTGGGCTCCTCTGAGCATGGAGGGTGGGAGAGGAGTGCTTCCCAGCCCTTGTGCAAAGGTGAACTCTGCCCAGAAAGAAGAAATTCGAGCCCACTGCAGCCACCTAAGGGCATTCCACGAACCAAAATGGAAAACTAATTAAGAGGGTGAATCATTTTCTGAGACTTACTCAGTTTTGCACAGCTTCAGTTTTTGTCTTTTCTGTCAGTGGAGAAGCTCTTGATCCAAACCAGTGTTTATAGCCACGTTTCCATAGAGCTCTGGCATGCACAGCCAACTTGTGCGAATGACCTGCAAGACCTGTTTATAGACCTCCATTACAGAGCCTCTCATTTTCTTGGATGATTATCATAGGTGTCAAATAAAGCTAGATTACCTGTTTTATGTCTTAGAATGATAAGCAAGCCAAAGCAAGTCATCTGGCTCATGTTGTTATACAGGTATACCTAGATATATGCACACATACATTATTGCAAACACTCAAGGCAATCTTACAGCCTTTCTTGTTGAGATTTCGAAATCTCTTCATTTTACCAAAGTGTTCCGCTCAGTTGGGTGATGTTGGCATCTCAGCTTCTCTGGTTGACCTGCAGAGATACTTTGCAAGGTCTGAAAGAGAAAAGGGTGGCTCAGGCAAGAAGCCCTTCTTCCAGAGGAGTGATGTGGTCTTCCCAATGGAAGGGATGTCTCACCCACGACAGAGTTTGGTGCCTACAGTGGTTATAGGAGGTGAAACGTGTGCTGACAAAGCTTGTTGCTGGGAAGCTTATAAATGATTCCTGGCACTACAGTTGGCAGTGGCCAGTGTTACCAGTCCTACCATTGCGTAACATCTGCACTTTACCACAATCACCAAAACAATCAAATGAGAAGAGCATGCTAACGCTTGTTGGAGAATAAACTCAGCAGTCACTCTAACATCACACACTTTTTCAGCCGGCAGCTCCACCTCCTTCCCCTCCTCTGGCTGGGATGAGTGGGTTCCACTGCTGGTACCTGGAGCCCCACCTTCCTGGGTGCGGTGAGCATGGAGCCCTGCTTCCCCTGGGCAGAGATGTGCTAAGGCTTCGGGATGCGCTGACTCAGTGATGCAGGGCTGATTGCAAGTAGCAGTTTCAGCCAGCCAGCCAGCTCTAGCTCGCGTATAATATGCGTTTACCAACAAACAGACACAACCGCAAGCTTCTTTTATAAATGGATTTCAGAGCCTGGACAGCAGAGAGCTGGTTTGGGCTAAAGTCTTGCAAAGTGCAAATGAGGGTACGTGGGAGGCCTGAGCAACGATGGCCTTTGCGCTCCCGCAGCTTGGGTCAGCTAAATTCGCAGCGAAGCCCCATTCCTCAGCATAATCGAGAGATGCTCGGAGGCTGCTCTAATTAAAGCAGATTGCCACAGCCCCAGGGAAGCTGTTACAGGAAGTGGAGTTCAGTTGGACCTAGGAAAGTTCTAGGAAAACCCCCCTTCTCTTCCACCTATTCTAATATGTTAATTTATGCCCTTGGAGGATCCACTTCTCAAAGGGACACCCGAAAAGTCAATAGAGCCAAGTCCCTGCAGGATGACCTGCAGACTGCAGGATCTCTTACAAGAGGCTCAAGAACTCGCTTGAGAGCAGCGTGCTCTCTTACACAGAAAAGATGTTCTAGCTGACATGCTGCTCCTCTCAAAAGCTGAGGCAATATCCCTGAGAAGAGAGAGTGTCTCTCACATAGACAAGCTATTCAGAGATTTCTGGGTCTGGTCCAAAATCAATTGAAGTACATGGCAAGACTTTCCACTGATTCCAAAGAGGTTTGAATTAAACCCAAACGTCAAAGCCAACACCATAAACTCTGCCTGGAAGCCAATAGGCAGCCAAGCGCCGATTCCTCAGCATCGGTGTCATGTGCTTACAGCACGATACCCTGCTTACTCAGCAGGCAGCTCGCATTCGGCACCAGCTCCTCGTTTCCCCGTGGGTTCAGTTTCCTTTGCTGCATTGCAGCTCTCAAACCCAGGTAACAAAATGTGGTCACAGCACTGAGGTCTATAGCCATGAGGAAAGGTCACGGCACTCGCCACCGTGCAGAGGCAGGGTGAAAAAAAGGGCAAAAATCAACAAAACAAGAAAGTTCCTATACACAAGGAATGGGGTCTCCGAGCTCTCAGCCAATTATGTTAAACAGTGGAAAAATCTTTATTCTCCCACAACCAAATGGAACAAAATGATGACACAATGGCCTCAGTGCTTTAATCAGCAGGACAAGTCAAGCCTTTTATTCCTTTGTATATTCCAGTCAATGGAAAGTTATTGCTTAATTAACCCCCTTGAATGAATACCTGATAATTAATAAACCCATATACTGTACCCCAAGGCTTTGAGTTTAAGAAATCTCTTCTGTTCAAGTATGAAAAAAGAAAACATGCTGAACTAATGGGAAATAATTCTGGTAGAAGGCAAACCAATTAGGATTAGTGAATTCCATTTCATTTAAAGTTCCAAGATAGAGAAGTAATTTATCTAGTAAATTAATAGTGTTAGTGACTTTCCTAATATATTAGCAAGTCTTTCGTATCATATTAGTGAAAACCAAGCTGGCTAGTACAATAAAAGAGTTATTATAAAGGTATGAAGGTTACTAATGTGATAAGATTTTTTGCATCCAATTAGTATTAAAAAAAAAAAGGCTGCTCCAAAGTGGACTTTTGTATTTATTTATATGATTACACAGCCCGCTACAGAGGCCACAACTTTTATCTCAGCAAATTACTAACTCCCCTCCCAAATTTTGAGCTACTGTATGTTATGTTCCCATGCAAAACTGCATGTGTGCTTGTATCTGTAGATCTGCATGCATAACTGACCCAGATTATTTGGTCTGGCTGCATTGTGTTCAGCACAACCCTACAGTGGTTTTGCATTCTCCTAACCTTGGATCAGCTAGAGACTGGTCTAATCAGATACAGCAGCCTAAAGGCAAAACAATTAAGCTGAAATTATCATATGGAATCAAGCCAATGCTCCATCTTGTCTGGTATCCTGTCTTCATCAGTTGCTATATCCTCCCACCTTCTCTGGAACGAGGTGAAAAATACCTGCTGCACTGAGTTGATGGAATAACCTACTCACACAGGCATTCTTCAGGACTGAACCACACTCTAGCTTCCCGAATGAAACTGTCCTTGTTAAAACCTGAGCTATAAACTTTACTATTATAATACAAATCCATATAACCACACATGCTGGTACTATATATATGTATGTATAGTACCAGCATGTGTGGTTATATATATATATATATGGGCAAATTTTTGTGCCTGCATATATTTAATCTCACTTATTCTAACCAGCAGTTTATACACAAGCCTTTGCTGTGTGTCTGTGTACAGTCCTTGGAAAGAAGGCCTTCAGATTGTCATAAAACTCCTTCTTACCGGGTCAGCAGTAGAACTGTACAGAATCAGAAACCTGCACAATGGTGCTTAAAGCTCAGTTGTATCAGAGAGATTATAAATTGTGCAATTTTTCATCTTTGAAGTTCCTGCAAGAGTAGTTTTCCTAGGTAGACCAAATTAGTAAAGTAGAAACAGATGCAGTCGATTGTCCATGGCTCAGGTAGAGGTATGGGTGAGAAAGACTGATCATGGCCAATGGAAGCTAATGAGAGAAGATATATTCCTGCACATTCCACCAAAATCAGAGCTGTGACTGATTCGATTCATTTCACATCCTTAAATCACTAGAAATTGTTCTAGTCCGGTTTTCAGACTTGGGTCCTGCTATTTCACCCCACTGAAAAACACAGCATCTCATACACCAACTGGAATTCTGCCTAACTTGGCAACGCTCGCTCCTCCATACGCCCAAGCCAGAGAGAATACAGAGCAATCAGAGTCAGCACAGGGAAAAGTTGAGCTATATGTCAGAGTTTATACTGACACATGAGTGGAAGGAGCTGAAAAGATTAGAATAAATTCCAGCCCAGAAGACAACATGCATTTCTTTTTTTTAAGCCCCCTCCCATAAATTCAGGCCTATAAATTCTCCTATGCATTCAATGGGAATTGCTGGTAGAATGCAACATGAGACTTTTAAGGACATTAAAAACTGCATGGTTTTCTGCAGCAGTCACCATGAGCCACCACTGAGACGAGTGCCACAGACAAATTCAGTTCAGAACCTGTACCTCCTCCAGTGTAGGACAAGTAACTATGCAAGCATATGAACAGGTATATTTAACTTCATGACTCATTTATTGCCCTTGTGGGGGTGGGAAAGGATCCCGCATCATTAAACCACACTCTTAAGCATATAAGCAGCCAAACTTTTTTTGTGTGTGCCTCTTTTTTGAAACGTCAGATTATGATCACATCTGGATTGAGACCATAGCAAAAAAAAAAAAAAAAAAAAAAAAAAGGAGTCATTTTAATTATTTCAAAGGTGGAGTCAAAAAGGAGTAACCGGGAACCACGTAGGAAATGGAAGAGCAAGGAACTCACAGAGTAAAAGAGGAATCCAGAAGGAAATTCTGGATTCCTAATGAGGAGAAGTTATAACACAGGGATAAGGCTGAGACTGAGGCTTGGGCCATGGTAACCGGTGGTGAAGATTTAAACAGATGGTGAAGGAGCCTGAGGTCAACCGTGGCACCAGTGGAGCTGCTGAAAGAGCAACTGGAGATGGGGAAAGATTACTAGAGAATGAAGAGTTATGGATGCTTTAGGAGGAAAAAAAATGACTGACTGTCAAACCAGCACATAAAATAAGACAGCTGAAGAGCGAGGTCATGGGAACAAGCAGCATGGCTGTGGGGGCTGGGGAAAGCAAGAACACTCATAGGAAATCAGATGATGATTTGATAAGGGAAATTCAGATTCAGAGGTCAAAGAGGAAGAAGTTGGTGAAAAATAGGTCAAGGGAGCAGCCTCCCTTCATTATTTTGCTCTTCAAACCTTTAATTTAACAGTTGCTAATGACAGACAGTGCTCAAAATGACATTTGTATTACCCTTCAACCCTGATGTAAAAATAGGCATAATCCTGTTTTTGCAATGATTAATGCAGTGTGAAAAAGATAATTAAACAAGGCCCGGTGTACTTTTGCTTTCTATGCCTCACTGCTACCTTCAGTGGCTCCTGCTCAATCTCCTTGAAAATCTATTAGACTGGTGCCACCATTTTATCACTTTTCCTGCATTATGCTAGACTTGTCCTCCCCGGGTTTCAGACCAGCAGCAATTCCTCCGAGGAACAGAGCAAGGATGAGAGCTGTCTCCTATCCACGTGATTACATGACCTTGATGTAAATTTCAGCACATAAAGGTTTTACAGGTAACGCTTACTCTTAATTACCCACTTTGTGCAGTAATAGCAACTTCTACCCCTTCACCTGGTTAGAAAAACCTTTGGCAGCCACTGAAGGTGGTTCCACTGAAGGTGATGCACTTCACCAGCTCACAGTTACCATCTTATTTCTGAGAAATAAGCACAGGAGGTGATGGGGAGACAAAGGCGCTCTGGAAACATTAATACTCTGCGGGAGATATTTGTACAGTTGTTAAAAATAAAGTTTTTGAAGTTCTGCTTTGGAATTGTATCTCCAATTTTTATTTTTATTCTTATTTTCTAAAGAAAAAAAACTTACAAAAACCAAAACAGGCACCAAATGTCTGAAAAGAGATTTTTTTTTTTTTCCCGAGGACCCATAAATTTGG
>PPHD01001565.1:0-41894 GCA_002909625.1 Bambusicola thoracicus | reverse complement strand
CCTTTCTTGACTCTATAGAAGCCTCTGTAGGGCTCTGCTTAGGTCAGACCCCAGCTGCTCTGCCTCCTCCTGCTGGCCCAAGTCACCTGGCAGCTCCCCCTGCTCACCGAGCCTTCTCTGCTTCCCACCCTGCGCTGATGTGCCGCGTCGCTGCCGGCTGTTGAACAACTGCCACTTTCTGCTCGCTGACCAGCTGTCCTTCACTGGTGGGGAAAAAGGATTTATATGCAAGAGAGAGCAAAAGCTGGCACAGCCCAGAGCTGGAGCCAGAATGCTGGCCTCGCTTGGTCTCCGTAGCCGATCTCTTGCATGACTCTGGGCACGCGTGTTAAAATTCTCTGTGCCTTGCTGGCACTGCACATGAAACAGGAGCTGCCTCTGCGGTGGGAGTGAGCTGACATTGGCACCGTGTTTTGGTGTCCTTGGGGCTGCAAATCTGGGCCGGCATTGTCCTGATGAGCAGAGCTTGATGTTTGCCATCGTTCTGGGGGAAGGTAAAGGAGCGTGTCTGTGCTGCTCGGTGTCTGTCCCTGTGGTGAGGGGGCTAAAACCAGGTTCCTGCCCTTCAAGAGTGTTGAGTTCGCCCTTCTCATGGGGCACTGCAACATGGTTGAGTTCTGTTGTGAACTGGGCCGAACCCACCTTCTGAAGCACTGAAATTCCCTGTGCCGCAGAGTTGTCCTTGAGCTGGCTGGTGGGAGAAATCAAAGTCTCTGGCTCTCTCTCCCTCACCGTTAAATATTAATACGGCGCGGAGATGTGAGGCAGGATGGATCCCCTCGGGCTGGCTTGGATGTGACAAGCTGGAGCACAGGAGCGGTGGCATGCGGGAGGCTCGGGGGGTGACGTGCCTCGCTCAGAGGCCCCTCAAACAAGCAGCTCCTGGCCCACGGGCTCTGAGAGGGGCTGCCACGTGCTGTGGTGCCGAGGTCCCCTTCGGGCTCACCGCGTCACGAGGGGCCGTATGGCACGTCTGACTCTGCGGGCGGCCATGGAAGCCGTGGCCGTCCTCCTTGCTGTGTCCTTGGCAAGAGGAAGTCAGCGGTGTGTGAAAGAGCCCGTGCTTTACATACGAGTCCCCGCTGGGCCAGGTGCAGCTGCGGGCTGGGTGCGAGAGCCCCGGGGGCTCTGCACGTCACAGGAAGGAGCGCTGAGGTGGGGTGAGGATGAAAACAAAGAGAGAAGCCACCTCCCCCTGGGAAAGCTGGCCCCCGTGCGTGGGCTGCTGTGTGCTCTGTCCCCCCGCATCCTGTGCTGCTGTGCCCCCGGCAGCTGAAGCATCGCTCTCAAGGGCGGGTGTTCTGTGTGCAGAAGCCAGGCAGGGACATTGCAGTGAGTGCAGGCAATACCTAAAACAGCCCAGCTGAACGTGCTAAAGAGACTTATTCTGCCATGTTGGCTTCCATGCTCTGGGGCTCATGGCATGACCCCCAAGCTCTTATGGAGCCTGAGGGGCCCGTGAGATGCTGTTGTTATTGGCAATGGTCAGCTCAGAGCTCTCCCTCGCCTCCACGCTGGCTGCTTGCCTCCATTTGACAGCAGTGTTGGCATCACCCCAGCATGAACACACATGGCTTTTTTCCCCTACTCTGCTCCCTCTTTAGCTCAGCAGAGCTGACAGATGTGGAGCCCGAGCCGTGTTCAGCTGGGTGCTGTCTGTAGCTACCTGTGGCTCTCTGCACAGCCATGGGCCAGCACTGCTTGATTAAACCTCGTCCCCCCATGACTCGGGGGCTCTGTGCTGATCACAGGTGGTGGAGGTGGGGAAGCCCTGAGCAGTGCTGAGGTGAAGGGCAAGGGAGGGAGTCTTGGGCACTGTGGGCACAGAGGCACTGCAGCTCTGCCTGTCCCTCCCCCCTCCCAGGCGTCAGAAGCCCTGCAAACTGCACGCATAGCCGTGCAAGCAGAGAATCCTAAAATCACAGAATCATTTGAGTTGGAAGGGACCTTTGAAGGCCGTCCGGTCCAACCCCCCTGCAATGAACAGGGACACCCACAGCTCCATCAGGGTGCTCAGAGCCCCTCCAGCCTCACCTGGAATTTCTCCAGGGGTGGGGATCCATTGCCTATCTGGGCAACATGCCCCAGTGCCTCACCACCCTGATTAAAAAAACCTTTTTTCCTTACATCCAGTCTAAATCTCCCCTCTTTTAGCTTGAAACCATCTCCTCTTGTCCTATCCTGACAGACCCTGTTAAATAGTCTGCCCCCTTCTTTCTCATAGCCCCCCTTTAGATACTGAAAGAAGCGAAGCACAGCAAAGCCTGGTGCCTGGCCTCACAGCACCCCAGCATCCATCCTGCTGCTGCGTGCGAGCTGCTCCCGGGGAAACGCCGAGGAGCTGCTTGTGTGCAGATGTTGCATAATGCTGACCTACTTTGTATACAAGTTGGTGGGCTGGGTGGCGTTTGCCCCAGTCCTGGTAACCCCCTCTGGGGTGGGGGCTGTGGCATTATGTCCCCTGCCCCGTGCCATGGAAGTGAGCGGATGGGAGACTTCCCCTTGCCCACACAGCCATGGTGCATGTGGGCTCTCACCTGCACCAGGCTGCTGCCAGCACGCTGAGCTTTGGTGTGGCTTTGCTCAGCCACTGCATGGGACTAATACATAGTGATGGTGTCCTATAAATTATATAGGTGGTACGTTCACCATCTGCTCTGCACTGAAAGCCAAATGTGATTGAGACCTTCTTCCCCAGAGCTCGCCTTGATTACAGGCTGGGCGTGCGGATCTCCTGTAAGCGGTTCTGATTTAATCAGGTAAGGAGGGAAGTTTGTAACCAGGTTGTGATGTTCCTGCACCCGATGCTAGAGCTGAAGCGCCATCCAGCAACGTATCGCCAAGAGGATGTGAGTAAAAAGTGAATCTGATTTCATGCTAATGAGGCTCTAAACTGCGTGAATATTGATTGCGGTGGTCATATCAAAAAATCAAAATAGCAGTGCAACGAGCAAAGGAAACCCCAGAGTGATTCATATGAGAAGGGGAAATAAAGAGAGCCATGGGGGAAGGAGTGTGAGGGGGACTAAATTGGTCTGCCTACCCAAAAGCAGAGGGGATTTGAATCAGATTATCCTCATTAGATGTCTCTTTAAAGCATCATCAAGCAAAATGAATGGTCCGGGGGAAAGCTCGCAGGCATGGTGTCTGTGATTATCACCAGGGATTTGCAGTCCTAGTTAGCTAGCTCAGAGACAAGATGGTTAAGGGACTTAAAAACTGCACTGCCCTCATCCTCTGCATTTTTCGGTGGGGTAATGGGGGACACTGCATGGCTGCACAGCTCCTCAGTGCTGCAACCTGTGGCGGTCCATCCCTCTGTGTTCTGTGGGTACTTAGAGGGAATGCTGTCAGTGAAGCCCGGGGCTGGCTGCGTGGTGGTGCCGAGCTCACTGCTGCAAAGCCCTTTGGGCTCAGCAGCCGCTCGCTCCCCCACCCCATCCCGGCTTGGGGCCACACTCATGCCCAGCCACGTGCAGCTTTGCTCCTATTGCCGCAGCCCACATCGGTGCTGCAGGGCTGCAACCAGCTTGAGGTTGGCATCTGACCAGCCCTGCAGCCAAACCCACCACTCGGCATTGGCCCAAGCAGCCTCGGGGTGCCACCAAAAGCCAAAAATTAAAATACTGGCGAGGGGTGGAAGGTCATCCTCTCACCTACCCCGTACGCAGGTGGCTGCGGCCAATGGGACAAATGTGAGCTGCACGTGTTAGAGGTTTGTCCCGAGGTCAGTGGGTCTGCCAGATAAACACCTCTGTAACCAACACGTCGTTGGGTTTCCGGTGCACGCGAGCACAAGGTGTACTTTTGGTGGATATTTTCTGACACAGACAGCCCCGAGAGCATGTGTGAGTCACTGCACCCGCCGTGGGGCTGCAGGAACCGCTCACGCAGGGATGGGGATGAGGGCCGGCCCTGCTCCTGCGCTGGAGTGCGCGGTGAGGAAATGGAGCCCTCTCCAGCTCCAGGATTGAGCTGTAACTTTTAAATAGCTCTTTTGATATTTTTGCTGGTTTATTTGTTTAATAAAACCACTCGGTTAGCTAGGCTTCCCAGCTCCCGGGGCACTCATTTCTCTGCGAAGATAAGAAAAGCGCATTTCCTTATCCAGTGAGTCATTTTTTCTGCTCTTTAATTATGCATTTATTCTATTATCAAGCGCCCCTAGATGCGAGCAGCCCATCACCACTAACCAGCCACCAGGTCCTCACTGTCCCCGCTCCCAAAGCTGCCACGAGGGTCGGAGAGGCGGAGGCTGGAGCCCTGGGCGCGCGGCTCACACGTGAGCGCTGCCGGGGAAGTCAGCGGTGATTTTCTCCATGAGTAAGCCCTGCAATGTGCGAGTCGAAACATCATTTTCCTGGCCTGGGCACAAGCAGACGTGCATGCAAGGAGATGGGAACGAGCAGTGGGTGACGGGAAAGGGGCAGAAGATGGGGGATAGGGAGGTTTAGATTGGGGATATAAGGAAAACGTCTTTTACTATATAAGGAGAGTGAGGGAGTGGCACAGGTTGCCCACAGAGACGGTGGATCCCCATCCCTGGAGACATCATCCAAGGTCAGGCTGGAGGGGCTCTGAGCACCCTGATCGAGGCGTCCCTGTTCATTGCAGGGGGGGTTGGACCGGATGGCCTTTAAGAGTCCCTTCCGACTCAAACGATTCCGTGACTCTATAGGAAAAGACAGCTGGCAGCAGGCACAAAGCTGTTGGCTCGGTGAAGAAGCAGCACCCATAGGTACCTGAGGCAATGCAGAGGGCGCTGAGTTCACCACTGGGCCCTGAAGCAAGAGAGAGAGAAGTGCAGGGTGTGCTCGGGGAGTTTGTGTTTGAGTCAGGCAGAAGTGGAAGAACTGAGTCACCGGGCCGGGGCCGCACTGCTCTGGGGGAGAATGGAGCCGTGCGGGCACTGGGCATGGGCAGCGAGCCGCTGCTGGGCTCTCAGGTGGAAGGGGAAGTGAAATAACTTTGGGTGTGGAGCCGGTGGGCAGCCATCAGTTTTGGTCACAACTTTCACTCGCCCGGGAGAGGTGCCCGGGGAGGAAGAGGCTGTGCTGGGAGGAGTCTGCAGGTTGCAGCAGGCAGTAGGCAGGCTTCCTTCAGCAGGGTGAGCCAGCAGCGTGGCTGGGCCCTTCCCTTCCTGTGGGATGAAGGAGAAAGGGACATAATGCTTGTTCAGTATAGACGTTGAGGGAAAACATTTCAGTGAGAGGGCAGTGAGGCACTGGCACAGCTTCCTTGAGAGCTGTGGTGTCCCATCCCTGGAGGTTCAAGGCCACCTTGGATGGGGCCCTGGGCAGCCTGAGCTGCGGGGTGGCAGCCCTGCCCACGGCACAGGGTGGGACTCGGTGGGCTTTGAGGTCCTTTCTGACCTCAAATATTCTGTGATGGAGAAGGGTCACCTGCAAAGCAGAAATCCACCCCTTCCATAGCTCAGGTCTCAATCACCAGCATTTGATGTATGGGTGTCAGTGGCAGGGAATCTCTTGCTCACGATGAGGGACGTCTGAAGCCCTTCGTGGTGTATTTAGGCCTCTCTGAGGGTACTGGGACCAGGGTTGTTCCCAGTTATTGTGAGCAGAGACAGCTCCAAACCCCTGAAGAATGGGAGACATGGCACCAAGGGGCTTTGACACTCCTTGCCAAGGGCCTAAGCTGGCGATATGGAGGGTGTAGCGGGCAGGTTCAGCCCTCTTGTGTCTGTCTTGGAGTGAGGCAGAGCAGCTGGCCCTGTGATTTCTGTCCTGCAGCCCATGTGGACACATGGCCCACCATGGGGCTTCTGCAAGGAGACGCCAGCAAACATCCTGATGCTGGAGGCTGGGGTGGATCTTGGACGCTCAGGGGCTGGGGGTGACATCAGCTGGGGAGGTGACACGAATGGGCCAGAGTGGGACAGATTTCAGCATCACATTTTGGAGCAGAGGGGCTGTCAGAGGGTGCGTTGCGCGTTGTTGGCCTCCTCCTCCTGGGTGAAGATCCGCCCCGAGGGAAGTGAAGCACCCGGAGCCCCAGGGGAGCTGAGGCAGCTCGACAGACTGCATCTCCCTCTGCCACCCGCCCCGGGGCTCTGCGATTTCACACTCGGGCGGCCGCTCTGCGCTGAGCCATGCAGGAGCGCTCGGCCATGGCCTCCCCGGGAAAAGCAGACGGCGGTGCCTCCTGCCTCTCCTCCCAGTGCTTCGACCCCCTAACCAGGTCCTGCGTGATGTGCTCTGAGCTGTTCGGGGACAACACAAGTAAGTGCGGCCAGGGCTTGGTGGTGAAGGCGGCTGGAAGACGCTGTGGGGTGGGCTTGAAGGGGACCTTCTGTGGGTTGCGGTGGAAGTGGCGATGGAGATGGGGTGGAGCTCCATCACTGCAACCCCAGTGCTGGGAGACCTTGGTAATGCCATTTTGCCCCTTCTGACCCTGCCGGCATTTTGCACCGCAGCAGATCCCGCCCCTGGAGTGCCCAGCTCAGACACACTGCCCACTGTCCCCTCCATGGACCTGCCCAGCAGTCTCCTGATCTTCGGGGTCCCTGTGCTGGTGGGGCTCCTCCTGGCCCTGGCTGCCCTCTGGGGATTCCTTGCCTGCAAGCTGGGGAAGCGGAGGAGGAAGAGGAGGAAGGCGGAGCAGGAGGTTGAAGGTAGGAGAGTGTGCTCACACTATTGGCTCCCTGGGGAGGCTCAGATTTCCTATATCTTCCTTGGGGTGCCCCAGAGATCATCCCTCTCCCCGTTAGGCGTAGGGCAACATGAAAAGGACTCGATATGCAGTGGGAGCCATGTGAATTGGGGTACCGTGCTGAGCACCCCACAAGGTGTTCCCAGCACCCTCTGACACTTGCATGCCACTGCCACCCCAAAGAGGCGACAATATCAGAGCCAGCCCTTATCAGCAGGACATGGAGCACTGAGCATCTTGTGGGGTCATCCCCAAAGACACCACTGTTGGCTCAAGGGATA
The DNA here is from genome assembly GCA_002909625.1 of Bambusicola thoracicus. Lineage (NCBI taxonomy): Eukaryota > Metazoa > Chordata > Aves > Galliformes > Phasianidae > Bambusicola > Bambusicola thoracicus. The sequence goes on along the minus strand of PPHD01001565.1, from coordinate 34,944 downwards.
GAGCTATGCCTCTTCCCTCAGGGCATTTCCAGGAGGTGAAGTCACTGTGCTCCACCGGGGACCCCCCAGGAACAGTACTGAAAACAAGAGGGAGAAATCCCACGACAGCAAGTGTGGGGAGGCACGTGGCCATTGCTACTTGTAAACAAGTCTATTTTTAAGAGGGAAGCAATCATGCCGGGTGCTTGCTGCTAGCATGGGCTCACGGGAGGCTTGAGGCACAAGTGCATGGCTGCATTTCCCCGATTACACTTTTGGGGAAAAAAAATGCACTACAAAGCAGTATGGTGGGGAGATCCCTGTCCCAGGATTTGCTTCACGGCCCCTGACCTCATTTCTCACCCTCTCTCAGAAAGCCACGGCAATGCCGGCCCCTTGCCCAGCAAGGGACCGTGCCCACACCGCAACGGAGGTATGAGGATGCCCAGGAGAGATGGAGCAAAGCGGCAGCCATGCTGCCAGGGTGATGCCAAAGGTGACGTGGTGCTGCTGGCCACTACCTGGCCCCACCATAAGGAGCACGGCCACAGCTTCCCACTGCCGGCCACCGAGCTGGGAGCCACTGCCTTGGTCACCACCAAAACCACCCAGGAGTGTATGGGTGAGGAGAGACTGTAATAGCTAGGGTTCTCCTTGCAGACTGCCAGAGCCCTTCCCTAGGGGGCAAAGCCTTGCACAGACATGAGCTGCATCAGAACCAGATTTTGCATTTTATGTTTCCCCATTTGTATGGAGTCCCAGCCATGCCTGCAGTCACTGGAGGAAGCCCAAGGATTCATGCTGTGTCACCGATAGCTGCTGAGCTATGGAACTGGGGAGTCCAGATGAGTCTGCTGCTGCTGAATGGGGCACTTCTAGGGACACGGGGCTGGAAGACCAGCAAGAGGGGAAGCGGGGAGTTCCTTTAAGACCAAACCGCATCAACATTAGCTCGATTATTGCTACTGACCAATGGCTTGGGGCCTCGTGGAGAAAAGCTCATCCAGCATCTGCTCTATGCACAGTCCTGCTTCTCCTGTCCCCTGCATGCTGTGACATCCACGTCCCTGCTCCCTTCGGGCATTGTTGTTTGGTGGCAGGCGCCCATGGGCAGTCGTGGGAACTCCCTCTGCATCTTGAATGCCCAGGGAATGGGAAACAATTTGCCTTTTTGAGCAGGGAGCAAGGGAAAGAATCGGGGAAATCTGTCTTTGCTCTGAGCTATGGTAACTGAAGTCAGCGAGAACCAGAGGCAGGCAATGGAGACTGCTGGTTGGGAGGAGCACTGGCTGCAGGAGCTTGTCATGATGGCCCCAGACAACCATCGCTTCAGCTCACGGTGGCTGCAAAAATACTGCATGTCACTTGTGGTGACAGGACTCACAGTGATGGATGTACCCGTGCTGCACACAACCAGGCAGGGAGTGATGCAAGCGTGGGAGGGATGACTTAATTTATGTGTGTGTCTTCAGGGGGTTGCTGTGCGTGAGAATTGACCAGCAGCGCCAGTCCAAGGCAGCTCGATGGCCATGCTCACATGTAAGCCAACGGCTCACCTGTGTGAGAAGCTTTGGGAATGAAGCCATTAGTGAAGGTTGTGCTCCCTCCTGAGATCCCAGCTTTGCTCCTCATCCGCCACCTATTCTGGCTTCCTATGTCACCACCACCAGTGTCACCATCACACCCCAGCTAGAGCGTTCTCCTCCCTATCACAGCCTTCAGAAGATGGAGGATGCTGCTATGCTCACCTAATGGCCATGGAGGTCCAAGGATTGTGGTAGGACTGACCAGTGACATTGCGTCTGGTGGCATTGCCTCTGCAGTACCATGCAGTCTTGTTAGAGGGTGCCTCCTTCCTCTCCTTGCCATGGACGCCAAGCTGGTTTTGCTGCCTTCACCCCAACAGTGAACCATTTGGGCATATGAGCCTACATTCTTCACCACACGTCCTCTTTCAGACCTAAACCTGCTGCCTGGGATGAGCCTTGCTCCAGATAATGCCTAACACAGCTCAAGGCGTGATGCATCCCCATTACTGGGGATGGAGTCTCTTCACATCTTATTAGAAATGCTTTGACATCAAGTCCAGTGCTGGGGACATTCAGAACACCTCTAGGGATGATGACTCCACCACCTCCCCGGTTATAAGAGAAGGACCATTGGGAGGCAGGACAACCTGCTTCATGGACAACGAGGCTGGGAGGCAAAGGGAGCAGTGCTGCTGCGTCTCCCCTTCCATTTCCTATGCCTGTGACATGTGGGTGTGGTGCGGACCCCACAGCTGAAGATAAACTCCTGTAATAATCTCATTGAAAAAAAACCCGCTTTCTGCTCAGGTGAGGGCTCTGGCTATTATTTCTTCAGGTGTTTCTGCTTTGCAGGATGCCATGGTGAGGTACTGGAATGGGCTGCCCAGGGAAGTGGTGAAGTCATGGTTCCTGGAGGTGTTCCAGAACCCCGTGGATGTGGCACTGAGGGACATGGTTAGTGGGCATGGTGGGGATGGGCTAACAATAAGATAAGGTGATCTTAGAGGTCTTTTCCAGTCTTGATTCTCTGATTTCATGGGCACCAGTTGGGCAAAAAGTGGGGAAACCCCAGGCCGGTTGTGAGGAGGACTTGCCTACTGCTTGTTCACCCATGGGTTCAGCTGCACCAACCCAGGCCCACTCTCCGCTCGCTCTCACTCACCTTCCCCTCACTCTCCCCTCATTCTTATGGGTGGAGAACCCCAGAGAACACACGTGGAGCCACCTCAGCCTGCCTGCCAGCAAAGGGCACTGCAAACCCCCAACACATTTCCCCACAGCTCCATGTGGGATGCCACACTGTCCTCACCCAACCCAAGAGCTCTGCACCTCTGCAGGAGAAGGATTGCCCCCTCCACCTGCTGAGCTGGAAAAGGCCCCCCTCTGATTTTGGCTCTTCCCCAAAGTGGCCGAGGAAGGAACGCTGCCCGGCTCCGTGCACTGTCTATCCGGGGACACAGCCTTCCCAGTGCTGCTCATCAGCATCCGTAGTCCATAGTCACTACTACTGTGTAATGACAGTCATTAAGGGAGAGTGAAGCTGCCTCAGGACTGGAAGCGCTGATGGAATTTGGGAGCCAGATGGTGTTCGCACTTAAGGAAAGGCTGAAAAAAATACCAACACAAAAACACACACCGAAAGCCACTCCGCTCCAATCAGCCTCCATTTCCTTTTCTTAGCGTCAGGATCGTTCTGGTCCCACACATCTTCTGAAAGGGCACACTGGGAGATGTTGAATGCGGTACTCATTATGGTTTCGGGGGCTCCCCTTGGGGTGCCACCTGCCCCAGTGACACCTGGGGGGACATGGATGGGCTGCGGGCATGTAACCTGAAGCAGCACCTCCAGGGGGAAATCCCCCCTCTGGCCCTGAGAAAAGCCACCTCGGGTTGGGTGAGAGCAATGCGCACAGAGCTGGGCTCCTTGGGGCAGGCAGAGGGGCTGCAATGGGGCCGCATGGCATGGGGGTGGGAAGCGGGAGGTGGAAAAGGGATGCTGCAGCCCCAGTGGGTCTGTAGGAGTGAATGGGGAAATGGGAGTGGCGATGGGGATGGGATGAGAATGAGGCTGGGTATAGAGATGGGGATGGGTTGGGGATGGGAATGGGAAATCGAAAGGAAATGGGAAAGAAAATGGAAAGGAGATGGCAGTGGGATGAAAACAGGAATGGGAATTTAGATGAAATAGGAATGCAATGGAAATGGGAAGGGGAAATAGAGAGGGAATGGGAATGGGATGGGGGTGGAAATGGAAATGGAAATGGAAATAAGCATGGGGATGGATATGGGAATGGATGAGAAATGGGAATGGGATGGGAATGGGAAATTGAAAGAAAATGGGAATGGAAAATTGAGTGAAAATGGAGAGGAAATAGAAATGGAGTCGAAAGGGAAATGGAAAGGAAGTGGAATGGAAATGGAAATTGAAATGGAAGTGGGGTGGAAGTGGCGTGGAGTGGACATGGATCTGGTTCCAGCAGCCCCCCCGAAAGCACCAGCTCCAAGGCAGCGCGCTCAGTGCCAGCAGCACATCATGCAGCCCCTCCTGTTCTGAGGCTGTTCCTCCCTCTCCCACCCTCCTTACTCCATTTCCCCTTTCTCCTCCATCTCCACGGGGGCCGCAGGGCGATGAGGGGGGCACCGGCCGTGTCCTTCCAGCAGCACTGCGGCGTCGGCCGGCTGCTGGCAGCAGCTATTCTGGGCCCGGATCGATGGCAGCGGCGGCACTGGGAGGGGGAGAGCAGGGCTGGGGGACCCCGGGGAAAAACCCTGGGGCTGCGACTGAGCCCGATGCTCTCAGCCCTATTTACAAGCAGGGGCCTCCTGCGGTCAGGGATGAGTGCGTGGGATTTTTTCAGGAGTTTCCCCCATCCCTTCCCATTTCCCAAGGGGCTTCAGTGCAGCCACTGCCACCATCAGTGCCAACAGATGTGATTGAAGGCCACAGCAATGGCATATCCTGGCCGCAGGCAATGTGGGCACAGAGGGGCAGGAGTGGCATGTGGGGTGGGCAGGGTGAGGTGTGCCCCACGGCGTCTCCCCGGGAGTGCTCCTTGTTTGCTCTCCGGCTCTTCAATTATTTATCTCCGCTGAAACAAACTCAGCCAAGCAAACTTCATGCCCCGTAGTGACACCGCCAGTTATTAAAAATAAAATAATAAAAATTCCCCAATGAGTCACTTAAGATGTACATAATCAGCTCCAACTGCAGCCGTGGTGGTGTTCATGAGTCGCTGCCGAGTGCGGGGAGGGCAGGGCCGGGGCTGCATCCCCCCCACTGCGTTTCCCAAAATGAGTACATGGGGAAGGGTAAACCCTGAGTGTCCCCATTGGCAGGTGGGGATGATTGTAACACACATTTGGAGGGGGCAGAAATCAGCCCCAGCCTTGATAGGGGGCAGTTCACCGCAGGGGTGAGGGTCCTGCACTGGAGGTCTCCATGGGGTTGCCACAGACGGGGGGGAATCACGGGCATGGGGAGATGTGGGGGGATGTAGGGGGATGTGACGAGATGCAGGGGATGTAAGGGGATGTAGAGGGACATAGGGAATGTGGGGCAATGCAGGACAGTGTGAGGGGATACAGGGAACGCTGGAGATGCAAGGATACAGGAGGATGTGAGGAGATACGGAGATGCAAAGGGGTGCAGAGTATATAGTGATGACGTGGTGAGGTCCTGGGGGTGCAAGGATGTAGGGGATACGGAGAGGATGCAGTGGGATGCAGGGATGCAGGAGAATGTGATGAGATGTATAGGGGATGCAGAGATGCGAGGGATATAGAGAGGATGTGATGGGATGCTGGGGATGCCAGGATACAGGGAGATTTTTGGGGATGCAGGGGGATGCAGTGGGCTACGGGGGCTGTGTGCAGGTGGGGGGCTGCAGGAAGCCCACCCGTGGGCTCAGCCCTCACCCCGCTAACATGTGGCCCCATGCAGCCGTTCTCCACACACGGCGGGCTGCGCTTCTTCTCAAGTGCTGGGAAAGCAAAGGGCATAATTTTAGGAGAAGCGTGTGAAATCTGTTCTGGCAGATCATCCAGAGAGCTTTCCAGTGAAAAGAAAGCATTAACATTTGCTAAAGGTCCTTGCAACAAAACGAGCGGTTCCCAGCAGGCAAACCCCACAGTGACCGGGGGTTGGGGTGCTGTTGACTGGGAGTACTCGGGGTGGTGAGGTGCAAAACCCCCCGGGGTGTGAACGGGGACAGGTGGCCGTGGACCAGCGGTGCTCTGGGGATGCTCCGGGAGTGCCCTGGGGTTTGGATGGTGCTTTGGCACAACACGACTGTGCAGGGGAGGGAAGAGGGAGGGCTCCCGGGTGCGATGGTCACAACCAGGAGGGGGCACCGACGTGGGGCTGTGCGCCCACCGTGTCCACTCCCAGCCCCCTGCCGCCGCCATCCCACTCCTCCAAGATGGATTTAGGGGGAAGGAGGGGCGAAACCCGCAGCTCGTGATTCATCCCTACTATATTCGTGTTTATTATAAGAATGATGAAAACACAGCCGGATCTGGAATCGCAGATGTAGGAAGCAGGGCTGCCGCTCTGGGCAGCGCAGCCGATGGCTCGGGTGCTGCGGGATTCCACCCGGAGAGCAGCGGGGCCATGCAGGTGGATGCATGGGGTCCTGCAGGGACAGCGGCGTTGGGTTCCCGCTCTGCAGGATGTGGGGCTCAAAGCCCACACCTGCAGTCTCAGTGCTGCGGGAAGCCCGGAGTGATGTGGGATGCAGCACATATAGCGTCAGTCCTTTGGGATCGTGAAACAGTGGGTGACCCCCACCGGTCCCCGGAGAGGTGACGGCACCCCTATTTCCGTCGCTGGCCTCGCAGGGAACATGTGGGAGGTATTTTTATCCCACTGCCAGCTCCCTTAGTCACCGATGCTTGCTTTAAATGGGTCAAGAGGGAATAAAGCTGCTGCAGCCCCGGCCTGTCTGGGAGCACACGCACCCACAGCAGCCCCGCAGAGCCAGGAGAGCTCTGCCCCTCTTGGGCAGCGTCAGCCCCAATTAACATCTCATTAAAGCCCAGCGGTGGGAGAGGGGTGACACGCTGGGGGAGTGGGATTGCCACACACACACTGGACCAGAGGGACACTGTGGCCAAGTGTGAAGGGAGAGCCCACGGGTTTGCATCTGTTGCCAGCGTGGGCGCAATGAGGCACGACAGCGTTTGACATCGGTGACCCCAAAATGGCAGTGATACTCCGGGGACGTGGGAAGACATCACCATGAACTGGTGACACTGTGACACGGTGACAGCCTGGTGGGGATGTTCATCCCATTGGGAGGGCAGGAAGCGGGCAGGGAGCAGGGCTGTGGCATTATGCCCTGAGGAGAAGCAGCGGGAAATGTCTCCTGATGTGGAAGATGGTGGAAGGGCTGCTCAGGTGTTGCTAATTCTCCAAACCTCGTGGAGCAAAGCAATGCTGCAGGGCAGAGCTGACTTGCAGGTCCACATGGGGTTACCGAAGGCCAGCAAGCAGCTGGCCAAGGGTTGGAGGTGGAAAAGGTAGGAAAAGACCTCTAAGATCACCTAGTCCTACTGTCAGCCCATCCCCACCATGCCCACTGCCCATGTCCTCGGTGCCACATCCACACAGCTCTGGAACACCTCCAGGGACGGTGACTGCACCACCTCCCTGTGCAGCTGTGCCACTGCAGCACCGCTCTTCCTGAGAACTTTTTCTTAATATCCAACCTGAACTTCCCCTGGCACAGCCTGAGCCTCTCATCCTAACACTGTTAGCTGGGAGCAGAGGCCAACTCCCATCTCACCACAGCCTCCTTTCAGGTCATTGCAGAAAGCAATGAGGTCTCCCCTGAACTCTTCCCCAGCCTGAACAACCCCAGTCCCCTCAGCCGCTCCCCATCAGAGCTGTGCTCCAGACCCCTCACAGCTCCACTGCCCTTCTCTGGACACACTCCAGGGCCTCCATGTCTTTCTGGTGGTGAGGGGCCCAGAATGGAACACAGCACTCGAGGTGCAGCCCCACCAGAGCTGAGTACAGAGGGACGGTCACCTCCCTGCTCCTGCTGGCTGCATTACTGCTGATACAAGCCTGGATGCTGTTGGCCTTCTTGGCCACCTGGGCACACTGCTGGCTCACATTCAGCCGAGTATCAACCAACACCCCCTGATTCTTTTCCTCCACACAGTTTTCCAGCCACTCTACCCCAAGCCTGCAGCAACGCCTGGGGTTGTTGTGACTGAAGTGCAGGACCCAGCACTTGATCTTGCTGAACTTCATCCCATTGGCCTCAGCCCAGCGATACAGCCTGTCCAGGTCACTGTGAAGGGCCCAAGCAGGACCTTTTATCAGATCGGACGGGGCTGCATGCAGGCATCCCCCCACACCGCCCTGGCACAGCCGCTGTGCCCGCGGAGCTCTGCCGGTCTGCCACGCAGCCGGGCACACCGCACGCTGTTCCCGGCCATATGGCTCCAACCTGAGCCCAGCGAGCGCGGCCGGATGGGATCGCTCTGCTGCCCTCCCGCATCCCCAGTGCCGGAACGTCGCTCTGCGTGCGGATGCTGGGGTGGCCCCCGGGGGATCTGTGGGGTCAACACCAGAGGGCCATATGGGGTCTGTACCCCCCCCAGTGACGCAGCCAGGTTTAGTCCTAAATGCTGACTCCCCGTGCGGCGCACGCTGTACGCATTTATTTTCTTTTTTCAAAGAAGCTCTCGCTTTGAACAAATTCCCTCCCGATCCCTCAAGAAACTGTTTGGGTTTGAACCCGACGCCGTTGGGAAGCAGGGATTTTGCACATCTCGACTTCGGAATGTTTGCAATTATCATTTTAATGGCAAACGCACATATGCTCCCGCAGCGTATATAGGGCATCGCGCGGCGCGGTTCTCCGCAGCCCATTCCCAGCCACGGCACCGAGCGCAGGCGGGGGAATAATGCCTATCTGTGTGTGTAGGGCTGGGAACGGGGCTGCCATCCCAAGCGTTTGCCCGAGGCCGAGAGATGACATCGAGGACACCCTGCCGTGGCTCTGCGTATTGACGCCCCTCTGATGAGGAGCCCGATGGGGCCCCGGTCACCGCGATTCGAGGCCGCAGCCCCCATGGGGATGCCGGCAGGGACCGGCACCGCAGCTCCGCCCTTCCCCGGCGGTGGGGCTCTCCCCCGGCCCCGCTCCCCTCGTCCCCCCGGGGGGCTCCGGCGCTGCGCGGCGCGGGAGGGGCGCGGGGCGGTCCCCACCCGACGGGGCGGGCCGGCTCGGTGCCGCCCGGCGGGGCGGGCGAGCGGGCGACGGAGCGCTGCTGCAGGAGCTTCTCCGGTTTCCCCGCCGAGACGAGCCGAGCCGAGCCGTGCCTTGCCGCCTCCCTCCTCCCTCCCTCCCTTCCCGGTGCCGAGGGGGTTTCGCTCCTTCGCTCTTATTTTTTTCTTCTCTTCTCCCTTTCTTCCCTCCCTCTCTCGGTGCCGGCAGCGCGGCGGGGATGGGGCGACCGTGGGTTCCCACTGCTCCGGACCGCTGCCCGCATCCCCGCCCCGGCCGGGGGCTCTGCCCCAGCCCTGAGCCCCGAACCCCGAACCCCTGAACCCCCGAACCTCTGCATCCCGCCCCTCAGAACCCCATCGGCCGCTTCTGGGGGAGCAGAGCCGGAGGTGCACTTTTTTTCCCCCACTTTTTAATTTATTACCCTTTTTTTCTCCCCTTTTGCATCCCCTCCTCGGGGCTCCCCCCCAGCCATGGGGCTGCTCCGGGGGGGCCCTCGCTGGGCAGGCAAGCAGCTGTAACCCTCCCCACGGGGCACGGAGGAAGAGGGGGGGGGTCCTCCAGTGGAGCAGAGCTCGGTCCTTTGGGGGCGGCCATGGCCCCCCGGAGCCGCGGGCGGATGGAGCGGAGCTACGTGGTGGGCATCTGCTGCCTGGTGCTGCTAGAGCGGAGCTGGGGCGCCGAGCCCGGCACTGGGGACAACGGTAACAGCAGCCGGGCACCGGCGGTGGAGGACACAGCCCCCGCGCCCACTGAGCCCCCCCCAGGAGGGGACCGTTGCCGTGGGTATTACGACGTGATGGGGCAGTGGGACCCTCCATTCAACTGCAACGCCGGCATCTACCAGTACTGCTGTGGGACCTGCGGGTACCGCTTCTGCTGCCAGTTCAAGGCCAGGCGGCTGGACCAGAGTGGCTGCTCCAACTACGACACCCCCAACTGGGTGAACACGGGGCAGCCGCCCGCCCGCGTGGACGAGAGCCCCGAGGGCCCCACCCGTGACAAGACCAACATGATCGTCTACATCATCTGCGGCGTGGTGGCCATCATGGTGCTGGTGGGCATCTTCACCAAGCTGGGCCTGGAGAAGGCACAGGGCCCCCAGACCGAGATGACGGTCTCCAGGTAAAGGGGTTTCGTTCGGTCCTCCCACCTCCCCCGGCCCCCTGCACAGGGTGAGCCCCAGTGTCACCCCATCCCCAAAGGGATGAGAGGATCCCCAGACCCTAAGCATGCAGAGGGATGGTGGTGGCAGCTGTGTGACGCTCTTCCTCTCCATCCCTCATTCCCTCTGTCCCCCATCCTCCCCATCTCTCCACCCCTCTGTCCCTCATCTCCTCTGTCTCTCATCCCCTCTATCCGTCATCCCCTCCGTCCTTCATCCCTTCCCTCCCTCATCTCCTCTCTCTCTCGTCCCCTCCATCCCTCATCCCCTGTCTCTCATCCCTTCTATCCTTCTCCTCTCATTCCCTCTATCCTTCATCCCTTCTGTCCTTCATCCCCTCCTTCCCTTGTCCCCTGCATCTCACATCCCCCTCCATCCCTCATTCCCTCCACCCTTGTCTGCTCGCTCCATCCCTCCTCCCCTCCATCCCTTGTCCCCTTCATCCCGAGCTCAAGGCTGTCCCTCTATCCCCAGCAGCTGATGATGTGGGCAGAGCACTTGTTGTTGGAAGTGGCTTTTTGCCTGCGTGTGTGCCCTGTACCCTGGTGGGATGTCACTCCTAGGGAGGGGACCCAAGCTGCACACCATGGGGACACCGCAGGGATGTGGGACAGCCTCCCCCAGTTGCCAGCCCCTCACTTCTCCTGCTCCAGGCAGACGGTTCTTGTCCTGTGTCTACCCCAAATCGTTATTTTAGGCAGCTGTTGGGGAGGGATGGGGACAGGGAAAAGGACAGGGACAGGTAGGGCCGGTGGCTGCAGTCCCCTTGCTCCCTCCTTGCATTATGTTCCTCCACTCAGGTCGATGTTTCTCTTCCTCTTTTTCCTTTCTTTTTTTTTCCCCTTTCAGTTTTCTCCCCCGATGATCACATTCAATGAGTTTAACACTTCTCAGCGGCTGACGGCAGCTACAGCCCCCCCGGGTACAGCCCTGCCCCTGCGGCTCTGACTCAGAGCTGCCCTCTTCGTCCCCCCCCTCGGCACGCATGTGCTCACACACATAAACACATCTTCCTGGGCTTTTATGCTGTTTTATTCTGGAAATTTAGCATGGCAAGGGAATGATTTCACTGCGACGATGCTCTGGTTGCATCCACCACCTCAGAGACCTGCACGGGGACCTGCTTGGGGACACCTTGCCCTGGCTCTGTTCCCATCCCTTCTCACTCTACCAGGTGCTGTGGAATTTGCTGTCTCCCCCAGCTCTGTGCACCCCCTCCCAAGGATGTGCCCCGGTTCCTGCTAGCATGCTCCAGCATGGGGAACATGCGGCTCATTGCCCAGCAGATCCTTTTTTCCCTGAGGCTACTGATTTTTTTGGACACCACCATATGGAGCGGGAGGAGGGAAGCTTCCCTTGGGTGCCTCTCAGGGACAAATCCAGGAGCCTGCCACTGTCCTGGCACGCACTGGGGTCTTGTGCATCTGCAGCTGAATGTCCCAGCCAGGTGCCACCATCTCCTCTGTCCCGGTGTGAGATATCTCAGTTGGGCACCATATCTCCACCCGCCTCTCCCCGCGCATGGGCACTGCGACCTCGCGTCCCGCCTGACGCCGCAGGTTGCAGCTTCTCATTTGCTCCTCAGGAGCTGCAGCGTGGCCTCGGGCCAGCTCCCTGTTGCATGGCCTCGCTGGTTCCTGTTCCCATCTACCCATCCTTCCACCCATCCATCCATCCATCCATCCATCCTTCCACTCATCCACCCATCCACCCATTTTGCCACTGTTTTTCCACTCCTGGTGCTGCTCACACACTCTGTGTGGTCCACCTCGAACGCAGCTTCATCTCCAGACTCTCACGGCCAGGTCCAGAGAGAGGTTCAGGCACCTAAAATGCTGCGGTCCCCCCATGTGCCTCTGCAGGTCCGTATGGTGACTCCGCCAGGCTTGCTCCTTCCTACTCGGCTAGCACTTGGCACCATCCCCGTGCTCGCTCAGCGTGCCCAAGGCTCTGTGAGTCAGGAACACCTGCCCATGTTTTTCTTGAGACTGCCGATGTTGGGGTCCTTTCAGGGCAGGGGGATCTGCTCGTGTCTACCACATGGGGACATCCTCATACAGACCTACAGGAGGCCCATGGAAAGGGGTCTGGGGGCTCTGCAGAAAAGCCAGGGAACAGGCTGGGTCTCTCTGTGCTTTCTGGGCTCCCAGCCCTGCTGAGTATTCCATGTATGGCCCCAGCCCCCATCTCCATGGATACCCAAACAAGCCCCATGGTGAGGTCCCATGCTGTCACCTCTATTTTTTGCACCAGTGGCTCAGGGGCACCAAGTGTGGCATTCCAGCTCAAGCAGTGGAGATGTCACCATACTCTCATCTTCCTCTCTGCCCCAGAACTTTCCTCTCTGCTCACTCCTGGAGCTCACACTGGGACGGTTTGGGGGATGCTGGTTGTGTCTTCCACGTGGGGTTGTGCACTGCATCCGGGTTGCCCAGGGGTCACCCAGCACCACGGCCAGCACCCACGGCCACAGTGATGGATGGCGACCTCACTGGGCTCACCAGTACTTTACTGCAGACAGGAAGATGAGCTTATGTGCCCCACATTCCCCACCTCGAGCTGCCTTCTGAGGCCATCTCAGACCTTTGGGTGAGCTAAGTCGATGTGACTTGAGCCTCCCCGGACCCACAGAATAGGGTCAGTGTCCCCCAAAAACACAACGGGGAGCCCTCCAGGGCCACCTCTTGTACTTGAGGCTTGTGGATGGGGATGGAGCTGCTCTCACTGTTATTGTCCGGGCAGTTGGGGCCAGGGGCAGGTTTGTGGAAAAGAGCACTGATGGATTTATCTGGAGAGGAAAAGTCGCAGCTAAAGGACTGCTTGAGCTTGGTAAATAGACCCGAGGAAAAAAAGGGAGAAAAAAAAAAAGGAAAGAAAAAAAAAGAGAAAAAAGAAATAGGTCAAATCGCATCGGACCTCCCGGTGAAACAAGCCTGGGTGAGTGCTGGGCCCTGGGGACACGCAGGGGAGGCGGCAGCTGACAGCATGGCAGCTCCCACAGTGACAGCCACGGCCCTGCAAACCGCCGGCCCTGCACGCTGTCTGGCATCAGCCCCAGGCTGCTGGGCCATGCTGGTACAGCCCCACGGGCTGGGAGAGGTCTGGGCTGCAGGAGGTTGATGGATCTTTAGGAGGAGATGGTTTATGGGATAGAGACACCTCTGTGCAAAGCCCAGCGCTGATGAAGGCTCAGGTGATGGGCTGAGGTGGGCAGGGTGCTCTGGGTCTGTCTGCTTCCAGCAGTGTCCCCAGGTGGCTGTTGGGAGGTCTCCAGGAGACAGCTCTCCAAGTGCAGCCTCACCAGTGCTGAGGAGAGTGGAAGGACCACCTCCCTCCACCTGACGGCATCTCTCAGCCTAATGCAGCCCATTGGCTTTCACTGCGATGAAGGCAGGAGCCCCGTGTCCCACCCCGAGCCCAGGGCTGAAGGCCACACCACTGTGTGTGCCCTGCTGTGGATGGCCACTGTGTCACAGCGGTGCTGCAGCATCCCCAGGCGTGAATAGTAAATGGAAGGGTGCTGCGTCTTACGTAATGGTGTTTAATGTTTAATGCTATCGCTTAGTGGGAGGACGCAGGGAATGGCAACACCAGAGGCCACTCATACAGCCTCCTCGCTACAGAGGGGTGACCCTCTTCCTTCGTCACTTCCCTGGGGCCTTCTCTGCTCCCAAATGGCTCCAGTGAGGGGGCTGCCCCTTCTCCCCAGAGCTTGTGGTGCGTGGCAATAGGGACACCTGGACTGGGATGGGGGATGTGGGCATCACCTGATGTTCCTGTCCTCCTGTGCCCCTCCCCAGGACGCTCACTGACCTGCTGAAGCAGCCGGGCCACGGTCCCTCTGAGCACATTGACGGCCTGATGGGCAGCATGCAGGTGCAGCTGAGCGAGGGGCTGCCCCGGGGGCCCCCGAGGAACAGCACAGGTAAGGCACGGGCACCCCAGTCCCTTCTTAGAGCCTCTCTGAGGTGCCAGCATGCTGCTAGGGCATGCCGCTGCCCATGGGGGGAAAAGGCAGAGGCGGGTAAGAGGGCTCTGCACTCCCCTGAGCCCTCACCTCTGCCCCCAGACAAGTTGCCCCTGAACAACGCAGTGGACAGCACCGGTGTCACCCCACTGGGGCGGCCTCATGGCCACAGCAAGCGCCCGCCACTGGGGAGCAGCCTGAGCCCGCCAGCTCCCAGCTACACTGCCTACAGCACGCTTACGGCTGGAGGTGAGCAGGGAGTGGGAGGGCACAGGGGCATGGTGGGGAGGGGGCGGTGCACAGAATCCTCCCATGGACCACCAGCACTGCCCAGCTGATTAATGTCCAGGTCCTCCCCCCCAACCCCCGTGGACCCACCATCCAGCTAATCAGTGCCCAGCATCCCCCTCATGGACCCACCATCCAGCCAATTAGTGCCCAGGATCCACCTTCCACAGACAAACTGCCCCGCCAATCACTGCTCAGCTTCCCTCTCACATACCAGCTACCCAGCCAATCAGTGCCCAGCATTTCCCTTGTGGACCCACTGCCCAGCTAATTAGTGCCCAGGATCCATCCCCCATGGATCAATTGCTTGGCCAATCAGTGCTCTGCATTCCCCCCACGGACCCAATGTCCAGCCAATCAGCGTCCAGGATCCTTCTCCATGCATGCACTGTGTTCCCCAGCCAATCACCATGCAGACTCCTGCCCAGACCTGCAACACCACCCATCCAGACAGCAGGATCCTCCATGAACCTTCCACACTGCTCAACCAATCAATGCCCAGGATCCCTCTCTACACTCCTCACCAATCAGCAACTAGGATCCACCCTCTCCCCAGCCAATCAGCACCCAGAAGGCCCCCAACGCCCCCGCCCCACTTCCCCCCTCCCCAACTCCATCTCCCAGCCAATCTCCCACCCGAGGGGATGGGGTGTTCTATGGGGGTGACACCTGTGTCCCTGTCCCTGCAGAGAGCATTCCTGAGGACTTCTACATGCGTTTTGGGGGGCCAGAGGTGCCTCCCACCAGCACTCTGCCCTTCCCGACCACTGAGGGGCCCGAAGGCTGCCCCCCACCAGGGGTCACCAAGGCCAAGGGACTCCCCAAATCGTCAGGGGGCCCAGCCTTCCCAGGGGGCTGGGAGGGGGGCCTCCCCCGGGGCCTACGCCGGCCTGGGCCCACAACACCGCTGTATGGCCAGGCCCACCGGCACCTGGCCACCAACAGCAAGACTGAAGTCACCGTCTGACACCAGGACCAGCGAGGTGCCATCGCCATGGGACAGGCAACGAGTTGTGGCTGTTCTCAGCTCACTCCATGGATGAGCAATGGACTTAAGCAGCAACCTGGCTGCACAGCCTCGTGTTCCCCCTTCCCCACCAACCAGCTTCCCCCTTGTTAATAAACACATGGAAGTGTACGGCCTCATGTAGCTGCACTAGGGGGATGGAGAAGAGGAGCAGGGCACGTGGGATACGGCGGTGACACCACCTTTATTGGGTGAGAGAAGTAGGCTGCCGACAACAGCTGCCTTCCACCCAAAACCAACAAAAAAGTTACAGTATATACACACACATATAAAAACTGTAGGGATAGATGGGCACGGAGGGTGGGAAGAGTAGAAAAAGGGGGCAAAGAGCCCCCAGAGGAGGAAAAGCACTGAGCAGCCTCAGCCCCTCATATAAGGGACAAGAGGAAGGCTGAGGGCCCCCAGATCCTCCTCCCTATTTACTGAAGTACAAAACTGACCCCTGGGGCAATGGGAAATAATTGGGAGGTCGCAACAGGTCAGAGCTGCTGTATTTTAGTAAAAGAAGCAGATAGGAAGTGGAGGAGGATGTGACTTCCTGGCAGGAGCACAGATAAGCCAGGAGCCCGGTGTTGGGCTTTGTGGAGACAGGGGGTGCCCCTGTGAAGGAGGAGGGAGGGCACCACGGGGTGTTATGGAGGTGATAGCACTGCTCCTGTGTTGGGACCCCAAAGTCACATCCTGTGCAAAAGGACAAGGGCTGTAAACTGCTTGCCAGGCCCCAGGGGTGCAGGGGCTGGGGGGCAGGCTCAGTTCTGGGACCGGGAACCGAATCAAATAAACCATTCCTAACAGTTCCACCTACACTGACATGAAGGCACCACAGCCAGCAGCTTCTGCCCCCACCACCTGTGCGGACTGGCCACAACCCCACCTCTCTGAAATGAGGAGGAAGATGGAGAAGAGGGGGGCTGCTGTGTCAGTCCCTACATTTGGTAAAGCCACAAACACTCCTATTAAAAAACAGCGGTATAAAAACGGTACAGAAACCCACCACTGGCCCCAGGTGATGATCCCAGTAGGGTCAGCCCAGAGGGCATCAGCACCAGGTCCCTATGGGCAACCCCAGCACAGCCACTGGCTGTCCCTACTATAGCGCTCCCCAAAAAGTGCGGGGGCAATAAAGCCACACCTGGGCCAAGATTAAAAAAAACCCCTCCCACTCCCACCCCAGCACGACCCCCCTGGCACGGCCCTAACCTACAGCACTGATTTATTTTTTTTTCTTTTTCTTTTTTTTTTTCTTTTTCTCTCCCCCTCCTTTTTCCTTGCATTTTTTCCCCCCTTCCTTTTGCAACGTGGAGGAAGTCCGGGCTGGGGGCTGGCGAGGTGTTAGGAGGCGGCGATGGCTGTGCCCCCACTCAGCTTGACGATCATCTGTTGGCAGTCGTTGCACGAGCGCTTGTCCCCCACCTTCTCCAGCGTCCGTGCAGCCTCGGCCAGCAGGACGGCACGCTGGCTGGGCGAGGACAGGAAAGAGAGTGGGAGGTGGCGGCAGGCCAGCAGGATGGCGGTGGCTCGCTCCCTCTGCCCTGGCAGCGTGTCCAGCTCCCCTGCAACCAGAAGAGAAAAGAGCTACGGGAGCTGCTTACCCCAGGGAACTCCTATAGCAGAGTCTCAGCTATGGGGATGATCAAAGAATCATTAATGTTGGAAAAGACCAATAATATCATCTTGTCCAACCATCCAACTACCCGCAATACTGCCCACTAAACCATGTCTTCATTGCCACATCTACCCTTTCCTTGAACACCTCCAGGAATGGTGACTCCACCGCCTCCCTGGGCTGCCTGTGCCACTGCAGCACTACTCTTTCTGAGAAAAAATTGTTCCTAATATCCAACCTGAACCTCCCGCGAGTAGAGGCTGACCTCCACCTCACCACAATCTCCTTTCAGGTCATTGGAGAGAGAGAGAAGGTCCTCCCTGAGTGCCTCTTCTCCAGACTCAACAACCCCAATTCCCTCAGCCCATCAGACTTGTGCTCCAGACCCCTCACAGCTCTGTTGTCCTTCTCTGGACACGCTCCAGGGCTTCCACGTCCTTCTTGCAGTGAGGGGCCCAGAACTGAACACAGCACTCAAGGTGCAGCCTCACCAGAGCTGAGTACAGAGGGACGGTCACCTCCCTGCTCCTGCTGGGTGCACTATTGCTGATACAAGTACCGATGCCATTGGCCTTCTTGGCCACCTGGGCACACTGCTGGCTCGTGTTTAGCTGAGTATCAGCCAACAACCCCACATCCTGTGTTGCAGGGGGTTGCTATGACTGAAGTGCAGGACCCAGCACTTGGTCTTGCTGAACTTCATCCCATTGGCTCAGCCCAGTGATCCAGCCTGTCCAGGTTCCTCTGCAGGGCCTTCCTACCCTCAGGCAGATTGATTGACACTTCCTCCCAAACTAGTGTTGTCTACAAACTTACTCAGGGTGCACTTGATCCCCTCATTCAAATAATCAATGAAGATATTAAACAGGATGGGCCCCAATACCAACCCCTGGCTGGCTCTACACAGCACCCAATAGCCATGGCCAAATGCAGCTCCCCATGCTGACCTTGCTTGCTGTTCTGGGTTGTGCGACGCCTGAGACTGTGCTCCAGCAGCTGGTGGGTGCGGGTAGGGCTGGCCCCCGCCATCAGGCGCACGGTGGCCTCGTGAAGGAAGACCTGGAGGGATAGCAGGGTGGGTGGTGAGGGGTGGGCTGGAGGCAGCCTTCAGCTGTGTCAGCAGCACAGTGCTGACACCCTGACAACAAGCAGAGCCCACATCCACCTGCCTGCGGTTTGCAGGTCAGGGCAAGAGGGAGGAAAGACGGGAAGAAAAAAAAAAGTATAAATTGCTTTTGACATGTAACTGAGCAACCTGGAAAGGGAGAAGGCTGAACTGCCAGAAAGAGGGTAGAAAATAGAAAAGCAGAAGGAGGTGGTGCTCTGCTCTTCCCTTCCCCACTCCTCTGCCAGGAGCAGGGGCCAAAGCTCACCTTGCGGTACGCAGGCCTGAAGCTGTGGGCCAGCTTGCGCAGGCTGCCGAGGTCGCGCTGGAAGCCGGTGAGCTCGGGGGGTGAGGCATGGTAGGTCTCACCCAGCGCCTGGCTGCTGCTCGCCTGCTTCTGCCACAGGCTGGTGCGGAGGGACAGCAGCAGGTCACAGGCCAGCAGCTGGATCACCTGCAGGAGCCACAGAGCAGAGACAGCTCAGCACCAGGTGAGGAGCACAGCAGCTCCGCACAGCTCGTTAAATCCCTTTTCCCCATCTTCTGCTGCCCCCTAGCAATGCTTGCTGTTCCAGCTGCCCTTCGGAGAGTACCTGCTCTGTCGAATAGAAAGCGCCTCTGTACTGCACTGCAGGAACATTGCACAGTTACTGCCAGCACATGCAATGCAACTACAATGCACTACAGCTGCCACCCAGGAGCGAAAGGGGCATGAGCTGTCCCCATCGCCGTGCAGGGAAGCTCCAGCTTGAGGTGATCCTGGAGAGAAGAGAAACAAGCAATGCGCGTCCTCAGGAATAGCACAGCACAGTCCCACTTTTGCAGGAGAGGGTTCCGATGCTGCCTGAAATGGAGTGGCCCTGACATAATGAGGTCTCCTCTCACCGGTGGCAGCAGCTGCCCCTGGCTGGACAGGGATGGATGTTTTCTGCAGGCCAAAGTGGTCAAAAAACAAAACGCAGCAGAGAAGAGGTGGCAGGTACTGGAAGGAAAATGACACAGCACCTGCAGCACTGCTCCTCCATACAGCAGGGACAGAAAAAACATCAATGCCCTTTAGAAGGAAAGGGTGAAAGCATCCCCCATACTCCTATCAGAGTGGAGAAAACAGACACAACCAGGCCACGACAGAGCACATGCCACCTATGGTGTGTAGCCCTTACGTTGCTGAGGGGAGTGCTGGAGGCGTCAGTGCTCACGTTGAGGCTGTTCCACAGGTGGCTGCTGGCCCTCTCACAGTGACCCAGCGAGCTCTGCTGCCCGTCCGCCTTTGATGACAGCGAGGCCTGCATGGCTTTGCACAGGTGGAAGGTGGCTTTCACCAGGGCGTTCCTGGAAGAGAAAGAGCCCTGCCTTCAAGTGCTATGTTGGTGTCACTTGCTCCACTCCATGATGAGGAATTTCTTCCTTATATCTCACCTAAACCTACCCTCCTTGAAGCCATTACCCCGTGTCCTATCACTACATGTCCCCATAAAAAAAAAATCTCCCTCTGTCTTTCTTAGAAGCCCACCCTCAGCACACAGGGAGCCCACAGCTGCGCAGCACAGACTGCAGCCTTGAGAAGGAAGAGTGGGAGTTTAGGAGCAGCACTACGCACTCAGACATCTCCAGGGACTTCGGCAGGCGCTCCACTATGCTGAAACGTGACCTCACAGCTGTGTCGTCCCCTCTGAGCCAACCGATGGCCATAGCGACTGCTGCCGACCACCACCTGCACACCACATCCGGGCCTACAAGAACGGAGTCACAGGTTAGAACCACAGAACCATTAAGGCTGGAAAAGACCTCAGATATCACCCGGTCCAACCGTAATCCCATCCCCACCATGCCCTCTAGCCATGTCCTCAGTGCCACATCCACACGGTTTTGGAACACCTCCAGGGACGGTGACTCCACCACCTCCCTGTGCCAGTGCTGCACTGCTCTTTCTGAGAATATTTTTTTCCTAATATCCAACCCAAACCTCCCCTGTCACAACTTGAGTCCTTTCCCTCTCATTCTATTGCTGTTACCTGGGAGAAGAGGCCAACCTCACCTCGCTACAGCCAGAACTTACTCCATCTCCTTGTCAAGAAACACTGTGACATCCATCCTGACAAGGCTCTGCACTCACCACCCCAATCCATCAGCTCCTCCGTTATTCAGCGTTCCACCAAGAACACCCCTAAGTCAACCTATGGCCAAAGGATACACAACCTGCTGCCCAGGGCCTACCTTTAAGTTTCATGGCAATAATGACTCAAATACAAGACTTCCCTCCCAAACAAAAGGCATCCCCTAGAAAAAGGGATATTCAGTTTCCCCACTGCGTTTGCTCTACACATTTTGAGGAGCTCCAGCAGCATCCCAGTGAATGGCCAGATGCTGTCTACATTCAACACCAAGTGAGATGAATTCCCCAGTGCTGCGCTCCTCCCCTCCCTGTGCATCAGGGAGTGCTGCCCCCCAGTCAAGCCTCATTTCATCACCAAGGACTGAATTTTGGTCAGGCCTGGAGCTTAAAAGCTGGGGAGACACGTGGCAGCAGCACTTCCTGCAGCTAGCGGAGCTTCTGCTCAGCCAGACTTACCCAGGGCTGATTTCAGCATAGAACTGCTGGCAAAGGGCGGTGCTCCACTTCCCATTGAGTCCAGGAAAGAGTTGAGCAATTTCAGGTATTCCATCGCGCTGGAGAACTCGCTGAAACAAGAAGCAAGCCAGAGCTTCGCTATGCCATCAAGCGGGAGGCACCAAGGCCTGGAGGCGTTTCTGATCAGTCATAACATGTCTTTAAACGAGGCTGACCCATTAAGGCAGCAGGCGGAGGCAGAAACTTCAGGCTCCACCGGTATCACAACACTGTCAGACCTGAAGAGACCTCCTGAGGGTGGGAGTGTATGGACCAGTTTGAGGAGTACCACCACATCTGCCTGTGTGCACGTTCCAGGACCTGCACCGCAGCTACAGAGATGTTGGGACTTACAGTGAACCTTTGGCAGGGTTTTTGCTCCCTAGTTAAGGGACAGGGGGGCAGGCCGTGCCCAAGTCCTTCACAAAAGGTGGCACCGCTCTCCAGGGAGGGACCAGTCTGCGTACACCACGAAGCAGATTAACTCATGTAATACACATTTCAAGTGAAAGATGATCCACGTTAGCACTTAGTCAGCACCCCACGTTCTACAGACACTGAGCAGAAGCCGCCAGCATCCCCTCCAGTGCCTTAAATCTGCTGATGGACATGACATACGTTATGAGTTGATTATGGGCTCCTTTTCAATCACTGCCTCCAGAAGAGGCTGAAGAATGTTTTTGCAAGTGACTATTTGCATATATGCAAATATACATGAATGCAAGTGACAATGTGGCAAAGATCTAATTTCCTTGGACATGCTACAGAGGAGGATCTATAGCTCCTGCCCCTGGAGGGGGAATAAACAGCTCCCTGCATTAGGAAAACCAGTCCTTCCAGCCAGGAGACTCCACTAAGGAACCTTCCCACCTCAGGCATTTACCTGCACTATTTTGGGACGCACGGTGCAGTACGTGGATTTTCACTGCCAGTACGTGCAATGTTTTGTTTGGTTACAAGAATGCATAACACAGGGAGGCAGCTGGGTCACTCTGCAACATGCCAAGGCCTTTTGACCCCGCACACTCTTTGGCCAACTGAAGCGATAGCGGCACGCTAATTTTAGTGTTCCTGAACATTGCATTGTCAGCAGAGAACGTGCCAACCTGTTCAGGAACCGATGGGTACCACGCCAGCTGGCACCAGAAATGCCCACTCCATCTGACAACAGCCAGAACTGCACCTGAGGCTTCAGAGATCGTCCTATGAAGAGGCGAAGCTCACCCTGCCGATATGCTACGGTGGTCGGCCTTACGTGGCCATTTCAAGTCCTGGTTAAAGACTAACCCGCGCATTTGCCTCGGAGCACTCGGTGACCATCAGCTCTGCTTCAGAACGTACAGCTATCCCCAGCACTGGAACTTACCACGGTTCGTCCTCCTCTTGTCCCCCCACCTCTTTCCTGGTCTGAGGCTTCACGAGGGAATCCACTGCTCTCTCCAGCAGGTTCTCACAGAACGCCTGATGAACTTGTGCTATGGGATCCGCTATAGAGAAAGGAAAAGAACGAATCCAACACATTTTTCTTACCTACAGTGATAGCCCCCTCCTGATAGGCAAGAACATTTTAAGAGTGAGAGGAAGAGCAGTAGAGGGAAACTCCTGAGGAATTACTGCAAAATCTTCCGAAGACTGAGTTTTCAGAGCCTTTTTAATCACCGTTCTTACTAATTATCAGCTGTATACAGCTGCAGCCCAAGGCTAAACATCCCTGAGACACTTCAGCCACCCAGTAGAACAGCAAGGATGCTGCTTTGGGGAGGCTACGCTCCATCACGCCCCCCCCCGTCACCCCACACAAAAGCAGATGACATACGCAGGGCAGAGCCAGCTCCTGCAGTCCTAGGAAGCACCTCCCAACTGCCCACCACATGCAGGGTGAAGATGCAGGAGAACGCTCTCCAAGACACCAGCTTTGGTGCCAGAAAGCACAGAAGTGGAGGCTCCCAGGGCAAAGTGCAGGCAGTCCCATGCCCAGAGCAAAAGCAGCTCTCACCGGGGTTCCTCTGGGTGCAGTACAGACTCTCCTTGGCAGCAGACTTCACCGTCCAGCTTCGCTCCACAAAGAACTTCTGTCCCAGAGGGTGGCACAGCCAACGCAGCGAGTCGGGGATGGCGCTGCGCTCCGAGCTGCACAGGCTCTGTGCCTGGCTTAGGAAATAGCTCTGGGGAAAGGAGAGGCACCCAGGGGAAGTCAGACCACCACACCCCATCACTACAGACCCCAGAACTGCCAAGCTTGCAGCCTTTTCCCAGAGCTCCGCGTGGAGCTGCAGTAGCAGAGGACGACACCGTGACTCACCGCCAGGAAGCCCAGCTTGCCCCCGCAGCGGGTCTTCAGGCCAACTGCAGCCGTCAGGTGGATTTCAGCCATTGTGCTGGGTGGGATCTTTTCTTCGGCACACTCGGCCAGATTGACGGCACACAGGGCCATGTGCAAACCGGAGTAAGCGGAGCTGGAGGGGAGTTTACCTGCACCAACAGGAGAGGAGAAGGGTTAACCTGAGACACGGCAGCACCTGCTACTCTGTAGTACCATGACTGGCTGGGGAACTGTCCTAGGTGGACAACTCCAGCTAAGACGGCGTAACTACAATTCACATAGCAAAATTAGGCAGAAGGAAGTTGAGCTTGGATTTCTGATGTACTGGTAGCCTATTAAAATTGCAAATTAGTTTGCCAAGGAGGCAGCAAAAACAACCGTTCACAAGGAACATTCAAGCACTTCCTCAGTACACGTGCACATGCCGAGGTTTCCAAAGCACATCAACACCAACTGGCCATCTGCGCTTCACACAGCTTCAGAAATTTGATTTTTCTCCAACAATTAACCCCGGCCTCTGCTTTCACATTGCATTCCCAAGTGACAGAAAAGAAGCAGGAAACAGCAGTGAAAAATGACTGGATTCTATCAAAGGCTGCTTGGGACAGCCTCTAAGCCACCTCTGCAGACTCCTGGATATGTAAGAGGCCACTGCAGTTGCTTCAGCCATTCTTATCACAGAATCACAGAATGGTTGGGTTGGAAGGGACCTCAGAGCCCACCCAGCCCCACCCTGTGTGCCATGGACAGGGCTGCCACCCAGCAGCTCAGGCTGCCCAGGGCCCCATCCAACCTGGCCTTGAACCTCCAGGGATGGGGCACCACAGCCCTCTGGGCAGCTGTGCCAGCACCTCACCGCTCTGTAAGTAAATTATTTCTCTCTAACATCTAACTTAAATCACCCCTCTTTTAGTTTAAAACCATTCCCCCTTATCCTATTACAACTTATGTAAAAAGTCAGTCTGCTGCTTATGAACTCTTCTCAAGTACTGGAAGGCCGCAATGAGTTCTCCCCACAGCCTTCTCTTTTCCAGGCTGAACAAGCCCAGCTCCCTCAACAGGTCTTTGTAGGAGAGGTGCTCCAGTCCTCTGAGCATCTGCATGGCCTCCTCTGGATATGCTCCAGCAGCTCTGTATCTTTCCGAAGCTGAGGTTCCAGGCCTGGGTGGGGCCTCACAAAGGCAGAGCAGAGGGGGACAATCCCCTTCCTCGCCCTGCAGACCACCCCTCTTGATGCAGCCCAGGATACCGTTGGTCTTCTGGGCTGCAAGCACACACTCCTGGCTCACATTGAGCTTTTCATTCACCAGAACCCCCCTAAATCCTTCTCTGCAGGGCTGCTCTCAATGAGTTCTTCTCCCAGTCTGTACTCGTGTCTGGATCTGCCCTGATCCAAGCGCAGCACCTTGCACTTGGCTTTGTTGAACCTCATTAGGATATCGTGGGCCGACTTTTCAAGCTCTACCGCCTCTGCCTTACCTGTGATGTGGAGCTGATGGAGCTTGTGGTAGGCCAGAGCTGCGTCCCGAGCGCTGGTCTTGGCCTCGTCCTCAGAGCCCGCAGTGGCCTCTCTGGCCCTCCATTGGTGAGAGGTCCTCTTCAGCAGCCACCGCACCAGCGCTAGCTTCTGCAGGCTGTAGCGGATGACGTTCCAGGAGAGGCTGCAGGCCAGGTCCAGGCGGGAGGCCGGCAGTGCTCGGCCCAGGACTGACAGGCAGATCTGCAGGTTTGATGCTGCCGCAGCAAAATCCCCCTGCAAACATTGTGGCGAAAGGTTATGCAACAAAAAGTACAGGCAGAGAGATGCTCTGGGGCCTCCTCACCACTGGGAGCAAGACAAAGCAGTGTGTAAAAAGCAGTGTATGGTAAGAGCTTCAGCTGAGGAAAGTCAGCAATTTAGAGTACTCAGACCAAATTTGGCCCAGCACATCTCATTTGATACAGAGACCTGGTCCTGCAGTGGCTGCAACAGCTGGGAGACACACTGGCAACAGCTGAAAGCAGCTCCCTGCCTTCTCAGACAAGGCAGAAGCTTTGGGGTGCCCATGTCAGATCTGAAATGCTGCCTCAACAATGGAAAAGAGCTGGAAGACAGGGGGATGCAGTGAACACCCATTCCAGTTAGACTTGTTTAGCTTGGAGAAGAGTAAGCTCCAGGGAGACCTCATTGCAGCCTTCCAGTACTTGAAATTATAAACATGAAGGAGAGAGACTTTTTATATGGCCTAAGAGTGACAGAACAGGCGGGTCTGGCCTTAAACTAAAAGAGGGGACATTCAGGTTAGGTGTTAGGGAGAAATTATTTACTCAGAGAGCGGTGAGGCACTGGCACAGCTGCCCAGAGAGCTGCGGGTGCCCCATCCCGGAGGTTCAAGGCCAGGTTGGATGGGGCCCTGGGCAGCCTGAGCTGCTGGGTGGCAGCCCTGCCCACGGCACGGGGTGGGACTGAGTGGGCTCTGAGGTCCCTTCCAACCCAACCATTCTGTGATCCTAAAGATCCCACCACCCAGGCACCATGAAGACTGGTGTGAAACCTGTAACAACAGCCAGCTGGTAGCTTCTGCCGAGCTATCATCAGGACAAGCTCATGTTACATAAAGACACCCTTGAGCGCTGTTTGCCAGCAGCAGAGGCCAGGACTGGGACACAAACCAAGCCCCTGCTTCCAAGGATTGCTGCAAGATGCAACAGCGAGGCACAAGGACAGAGCTAGGAGCCTGTGCCTCACTAATTCAGGCTGAGGGAGGACAGCAATCTGCTCAAGACAAATCAGCACCACCAACTTCTCTGCAAATCAGACCGGATCCCATCCAGAAATACCACACTCTTGCCGAGGCACCATCTCGTTAGGCCGTTTTTCCTACACCTCCTCCTACAAGACGCATGTGATGCAAAGCAAGGAGGCAGCCCTACCCGTGCCAGATCCAGGTCTGCCTGCTTGCGGTGCCTCCAGAACGTGACCGACGACCTCGAGTGCAGCCGGGTCACTGGCTCTCCATGCACGAGGAGCTTCACAAACACGCTGAGGACGATCACACCATTCACGAGCCACAGGATCAGCGTGGGCATCATCCAGCCAAACCATCCACCCGTGTCTGCAACAGACGCCCCGAAAAAAAAGGGAGAAGTTGATCCTGACACCGCTGCAACAGGATGAGCCCAGACCAAGAAGGATGTACGGCTCTGTTTGCCACTTGTAGTATCGAGTTTTGCAAAGGCTGCGTTTTACTGGGAAACAGCTCTTGCATCAACAGCTCTTCATCAGCGCCAAGCCACAACATTCCCAACCTAACTGAAATAGTTGTTTTCACAAGGCTGATTTACAAAACCCGAGTCAGCGCTTCTAAAATAATCTTAATGCAAGACGGAAAGCTATCGGATACACCCATTGGTATTCGATTCCTCAGGGTCACTTTCCAGTCTTAATCAGGTGTACAGAGCAACAATGAGGAAGTACGTTGCCCAGCTGGCTAAGTGACAACACGCCTACAGAATCCCTGAGCTCACCTTCTGTTGAGCTGTCCTCTAAATTACTGACAGTACGGAATGAGTACATTAAGCGAGGCAGTTTAAACCTATAGCAGCAACGTTTCTGAAGCAGTTCTTCATCTGCAGCTTAATAAGTTACAAAAAAAATCAGCTAAGCTGCCTTAAAACAAATTAAACGTGAAGACCATAGAATCATAGAATCCTTAAAGTTGGAAGGCATCTCTAAAGGCCATCTAGTTCAACTCCCCTGCAACGATGCCTCAAAGAGATCCCAACTCACAGCACCCCAACTCTTTACCTGACTCAATGGTCAGCATGTTCCTGCCAGAGCCGTGGCGCGTGAGGCTGTCAGACTCCGGACTCCCTCGGGCATCCAGAAGGGATGTCAAAGGGTTGAAGGAGAGGCACAGGAATGTCAGGGCACACAGGAGGATGCGGGAGCGGTCCACCATGCCAAGAGCCACAGGAGGAGAGTCAGGTTCATCCTTAACCTTCCAAGGATTTGGAGCGGAGAGATGAAAAAACATAAAGACTGCTTAATGTTCCATAAAACAGAAAGTGCTTATGCAGAAGGAAAGAAGGAAAGAGACAGAATAAGTTTTAAAATTTAAGATCAAGACCACTAAGAACTCCAGTGGAGCTTTCCCTTGCTTAGTAAGGTCAGGCTGAAGTACTCGAGTGCCTTCACCTTCCTCCTGCTCCCAGTCACATCAGTTACCACTGACTGGAACCCTGCTTTGTGCCAGGACTAACTTCTTCTCTGAGGGCCTCCAAGAGGACTCATTTCTTCCAAACCCATCAGCTAAAGGCAGCTAACAGATCGCTCTAAATACAATTACTTACAGCCTCGCTACCCACAGCTGAGATAGTCATCCTTTTCCAAGCTCTCCTGCTTTATTCATAGGACATATCTATCTCCTGAAAGCCATGGACAATTTGGGTTGTGAACATTCACCATGAGAATCATAGAATCGTTTGAGTTGGAAGGGACCCTTGAAGGCCATCTGGTCCAACTCCCCTGCAATGAACAGAGATACCCACAGCTCCATCAAGGTGCTCAGAGCTTCTCCTGACCTTGGGTGTCTCTAGGGACGGGGATCCAACCACCTCTCTGGGCAACGAGTCCATAGAGAATCAACTGGTGTTGAAGCCTAAGCACAGTTCCAGCAGCTAAGGCATGGCTCAGATAATACAGCTCAGGAAGCAGCCTTAATCATTAAAAATAAGTAAATGAAGCATTCCCGTGCACCTTGCGCATCCTTACAATATATGCCTGATCCCTACAGCTCTGCTTGCCCGATGTCTGCTAGCTCCATTCTTGAGAGTTACGAGAACATAAACTCTGGCCCTCAAGTAACTCTAAATCTGACAAATCAAGTCAGAAATACCTTTGCATCATCAAGGAGTGGGCTTCCTGGCTCCGAATCAATGGAATAGGGGGAGAAGCCAGCCTGTGATCCCGAATCAGAGGCGGGAGGAGACATCAGAAGAACATTCTGGTTGAAGTCATCTATCTTCAGGTCCGCATCATTGTCAACCAGACTGCTTAGGTCAATGCCCTTCA
Organism: Bambusicola thoracicus; assembly: GCA_002909625.1. NCBI lineage: Eukaryota > Metazoa > Chordata > Aves > Galliformes > Phasianidae > Bambusicola > Bambusicola thoracicus. The sequence continues at coordinate 7,053 of PPHD01001565.1, read as the reverse complement.
ACAGTTCTGCAAGAATCAGAACACACCATGTACACATCTCTCAATCCTACACCCCGCTAGTCCTGCTCAAAACACAGGCCACTCCCCATGCAGCATGCACCTATCTACTTCTACCAATGATAAAGAACTGAAAGAGGCAGCCTACATCCATGCAGACCACCTCCTTCCTGTACAGACTCCACAACTTACTGTTTTTCTGGTTAGCCAGCTTCAGAACCATGTTCTCCTGTCTCAGCTTATGGTTGGCCTGCTGCAGGTATTTGATGTAATCAATGGCTTTTCTCAGGACTCCAGACTTGTGCATCTGCAAGGAATTAAGGCACACAGAAAGCAGTTTGTACAACGTGCTTCCAGGGTCGCTCTTGCTCATAGGGGTACCACAACCCTACGTATCACAGAGGGGGATACAAACAGAAGGGTGTAGAGGGCCATTTGGCAACAGCAAAAGGAAATGAATAGTAGGACATGTTCAGGGCCAAGGTATCCCACTTTGGAAGGCACATAAGGACTGGACAACATGGCTTGAGTCCTTGTATCTGAGATCCCTCAACGCTTTTATGCAAATAATACAATGAAAACAGATTAATATTCCAATTACAAGAGTTCACGTCTTGACTTCAGTCAGAAACAGTCTTTTGAAAGTATCATAGTTTTGAAATGAACGGAATGGCTCTTTCTGGGCATGATGGAGCAAGCTGCTGTCAGTTAACCAGGGTTCACCATTCAATTGAGATAAGCGGCTCTCTTCCCCTCCTCAGTCCCTCCTCCATCCCCATGAAAATACACGCTTCCAGCAAAGGCTGCCAGCATGATGTAAAGCAAACAGCACAGGTCAAACACGGTCCAAGGTGGCTTCAGTACCTACTGGAATCAAATTGGAAAGCTCTGTGCAAAAAGACACTGTTCTAAATTTTATCTGATCACAACATGCACGTGCATACTCCTAACAGCAGCCTGTACCCCTCTGCTCCATTTAATAGAGCAACGAGCACCTGAGGACACAAGTATTCCTGACACCACACTTGCTCTCACTGCACATCCTTTACCTTGGCGTCTGTCCCCATGATGAGGTCCTTCAGCTCAATGATCTTGTCATTTATAGAGGATCGGTAGCGCTTTTCAATGATGTTGTGAGTTGTTCTCCTTTCTCCTTCTTTAGGTGGGTCTGGTTGCTTGACACCTCCAGGAACTTGTTTGATAGGCACCTTTTCTTGCCCCATCATCACTGGCATTGTGGTCAGAATGGTTCCATTGCTGCCAACAAGGGTCTACAAAGACCACACATGGTGTCACCAGCATTCAGCCAATATAGACAAGATCATGATGACAAGAGCAAACAGAGTAAACAAAAGCAGAATCAAGAGAAGTCCACAGAGCTCAAAAAGGAAGATGTATACAATGTTCTCCCATGTTCCTTAGCTGACGCAAGCATGGAAACGGCAGCATAGGAAAAAACATCCACGCTGCCTCCCACAGTAAAAGGATCCCTTTTCTCCAAGAGTATCACCACCCCAACACCCTTTCACCAACACCACGATCTGATCATCCACCATTTAAACAGAAACAAGGACCAAAGCTCCTTCCTGCCTTTAGAGTCCTTCTACCCCACATCTCCAAATGCAAGAAGAAAGTCACTGGACCAACAACAGGCAATGCTACTTCTGGACCCATAACATTAGAGAGGTTCTGACTGTGGAAAGACAAACTCTGGCTTGAAGTTAACTTGAATTAGATTGCATAGGGGAAGGAAAAGATCCCTAACTACTTTAAGCGACAAAATACCTTCAGATGAGGCGTTAAGGCAGAGTGATATACACTGATGTGAAGAGCTTGGACATCTATCACTCTCTACAACAACCTGAAAGGAGGTTGTAGCAAGGTGGGTTGGCATCTTCTCCCAGGTAACAGTAATAGGATGGGATGGAATGGAGGTGGTGCAGTCACCGTCCCTGGAGGTGTTCCAGAGCTGTGTGGATGTGGCACTGAGGACATGGGCAGTGGGCATGGTTGGGATGGGCAGACAGTTGGACAAGGTGATCTTAGACGTCTTTTCCAACCTTAATGATTCTATGGTTTAGATATAAACAAACCACCCCCCCCCAGCCAAAGCAGTACGTGCTACAGGGGAAAAGATGGTGAATCCCACCAGAATGGCTGCGCAGAGGGGCTTCGAGGACAGTCAGACCAAAGGAAATCATTTAGACTGCTCCAACCACTGACATAAGATTGGGAAGGGTACAGCTGGTCTCTGAAGCACTCAGAATCAGAGAAGTTGATATGGGAAAAAAAAAAGAGTTATTTACACTAAAAGTCAGCCTGATGTAGGCAAGACTGAATTAGCCCCAAGCAAACTAAGAATCAACTTTGATTCTGAAGTAGTTTTCTAATTGGCATTATAGAAATAAATGTAGGTTCACGTAACGCTGGAAGTTGACAAATAAGTGAATTTCAGTCTTCTATCTTTCCTCAGTTAATTTCCAGCATATTTCAATGCATTCAGAATGCTCTGCGGGTTGTGTATTTGCCAGACTCAATCACATGAGCCTCATCTCCACGACAAAGTGAGACCTAACAGCAAGTAAACTGAACATTTTGGTCTGGCTGCTACCAAGGGCATAGGAACCCCATTGTGCTATGCATAAAGAAGTTAAGTCCAGGCTTGCAAGCTTATCTCCAGCAGTGAATATTTGAACAGAAGGACCTTTGCAGAATGCACAAGGCTGTGATAAAAGCCTCTCTGGGGCACAAGCATCTCCAAGCTGACAAGTCATGGCAGCAGCGCTTCAGGGCCAACTCGAATGATGATCCCAACCCCTTGCAGCACATGCCCTCTGAGGAGTAGTTTAATTCGCTTTTACATTCAACATTTTGCCATTGGATTCTACAGAGGGAGATCCACAGCCACCCTGAGTCAGCCAGCTTTAAGCGTCTTTCACAGAGGTTAAAAACCACATGGAGTTCTTTGGTCATACTCCTCTCCTGGATGCCAGAAAAAGGTAAACAGGGATGTGCCCTTGCTCTGTGCTCACTGGCCATGAGAGGCTGCCAAAAATGCACAGTCTGTGTTCTCAGCCTTGGCAGAAGTGGCACATTACTCACGTCGGACACGTTTAGAGCAGCATTTGGAACCCCTCCCATCCACACCGTTAGAGAACTCCGAACACCAAACCTCCTTCTCGTATAAGGAAATAACATCACTGAGGGGAGGAAGAAGAGTAATAACGGCGCTACCTGCAGTGCCGTGGTCTGGATGGGAGTGGTGAGCGTGGTGAGCGCTGGGTTCTGCACCGCAGCCATAACGGGATTGCCGTCCGTCTTCAGCGTGGTCAGTACGAGGGAGTCCGTCTTGATGATCTGAGGCTGGACCAGAACCTGCGTGGGGAGCAGCCAGAGGTGAGGGGATAAGCAGGCATGCATCGCTCTGTTCCTCTCAGTGGTCAGAGGCAGTGACAACCCATGGGGTCACCGGTGCTGACATGAGAGCAGTAGTAACCCAGCGCCCAAAATCACCGCTGATATAAGGGTTCCTCTGCCCTCGCCTGTAGCAAGTTCCCTGTGTTAGCTGGGGGAGCCCTCAGGGTACAACACATGAGTGGGGGTAACAGCGACAGGACGAGAGGTGATGGTCTCAAGTTGTGCCAGGGGAGGTTGAAGTTGGACATTAGGAAAAGCTTCTTCTCAGGAAGAGCGGTGCTGCAGTGGCACAGCTGCACAGGGAGGTGGTGGAGTCACCGCCCCTGGAGGTGTTCCAGAGCCGTGTGGATGTGGCACTGAGGACATGGGCAGTGGCACAGTGGGGATGGGCTGGCGGTTGGATCCAAGTGATCTTTTCCACCCTTAATGATTCCATGCCACAGCACCTCCCAGTGCCAGCAGCATTTCTTCCCTCTGATTTAACTGGGAGGAGGTCAAAGCAGTTACTCTGCTGTGCCACCACTGGCTCTTGCTCTTTCAAGTACCTCACTGACTCCCAAACACAGCGAACGCTACAGAGGGCCCAAACAGAGCTGAACCACAGCAACCTGTCCACATGGAGCGTTCCCGAGAGAAAAACGCTTATCTGATACTTATCAATGCCTACTGAAGGTGAGAGCCAGGTGGATGGGGCAGGCTCTTTCGCTTCCACTTACCGGCACCTGCTGGACCTGCGGTGCTGCCACCGTCTGGACTGTGGCGGGTGCCAGTGCCTGGATGGTGCCACCGGCAGCCTGCGTCAGCACACGTGGGGCCGGCACCGCCTGCACCTGCTGCTGGATGGCGACCGGCTGCACCTGGGGGGACGTCACCAGGCTCTGCACCTGAGGCTGGAGAACTGCAAAGCGGGAGAGACGTCAGGGCCAGCACCGCGCCGAGGCCTTCTAAGCTTTCTGCCGCGGATGCAACCAACCCCAACGCTACCTTGGAAGCTTGTGGCCGCGTTCTGGTATAGGACGGGCTGCTGGATGATCCTGGTCTGGGGCGCAGAGCTGAAGGTGGGGGTGATCATCACCGTCTGCTGCTGGAGCTGTGGCTGGAGCTGGGGCCGGGGCTGGAGCAGCGGGGCCGGGCGCTGCGGGGCTGGCGGCGCCTTCACTGGGGCACTCTGCAGCTGCGGGGAGGCGGCGGGCGGAGGGAAGGGCTGCGGGGCCTGGCCATAGGGCCGCGTGGCATCCAGGGCCCCAACGCCCGTGCCGCTGTTGCTACCGCCACCGGCACCCTGGAAGGTGCCACACAGAGGGTCCGAAAACAGGTCCGGGAAGTCCCCTGCCTGGTTGCTGACGAACTGCAACATCTCTGCAAGGAGGAAAGGGAACGTTTGGGGCTGGTCGGTTCCGCGGGACGTAGGGTCAGGACTCAGAGGCCGGCAGCGAGCACAGGAGGAAACGGCGGCTTCAGAAGGCCCAGAGGTAGCCAGTAACTCGGTGTCAAAACACTCCTGGAGTTCAGGATCCAATATTTTCAGCTCACTGCCGTTTGTCCAATCCCCATCCCAGCTTGACGCTCGGAGGAGGAGGATGAGCAGCCCCATGACTTCAGTAGGAGCCGTCCTCCCACCTGGGGCTGCCTCACACCGCCCATCCTCTGCCCACGAAACGCACGGATGGATGGTGACTCACCCCGACTTCGGGTAATTTCAGGTATACGGGGAAAACGGGGAAACGTGCTCAAGAAAACGGCGCTTTGGAGAACTTGAGCCGAGAAACGCACGGGTTTGTCTGAGGAGATCCCACGGCCAAAGCTTCCTCCCGGTTGCCCCCCGCTGACCACCTGAGCTTCCCCTGACCCCATCCCAACACCCGGCCCGCAGGACCCCGCACGGCACGGCTAGCCCAGGGGCGGTACCCGCGTACGGAAGCAGCGCTGGGGTTTGTGGCGAAGGACCGGCAGCAGGGCTGTCCCCACACCACCCCACGCCGCACCCAGGACACACAGCGCGGCGCTTTCCCACTCGATGACACTGCCATTTTGCGAGCAGGTGGCCCTACGCAGGTGAGGCGCAGACATAACGCGCTGGATGCGCTCCAACGCGCACCGTGCTTGGATACGGGGCCCTCCCCGGGGCCGCTCGTTAGGATCGGCACTAATTACTGCTTCGCCCCCCGCTGCCCTCTGACGTCATGCTGCTCGCCGTGACGTCACGCGCACGACTCGAACCCGCTAGCACGCGCCGCGGGGGCTCCCCCGCACCCCCACGTAGCCCACGCGCGGAACGGCACCGAGCCCCGCGCCCCCGCCCGGCCCCGCGCTCACCGTCTATGTCGCCCAGCGTCAGCTCGTCGCCCAGCTCAGTCAGGGTCTCCATGCCCTCGGTGCCCAGCTCGCCGCTCTCCATGTCGCTCGGCCCCGCTCCGTTCCCCGCCCGCTCTAAGCGGAGGAAGCAGCCCGGCGCCGCCGGCCCCGCGCCATCTTGCACCGCCCCGGCCCCGCCCCCGCCTGCCTGGCCCCGCCCCCCCGCGCTCCGTCACTGGGACCAGGTCGGCGGCAGCCAATAGGAGCGCGCAGCGCCGCGTGGCGTGATGGCGCGTCGGCGATCAGCAGCTGCGATTTGCATGCGAGGCCACGCCTCCTCCCTTCCGCGCTGCATATTCATGAGGAGGCGTGGCCGGGCCCACGAGCGTGAGCCCCGCGCCGCGCCCACTTCCCTGCCCACCGCCCTCTCCATGGCAGCGAGCAAGAAGCCTCGTCGTAAAAAAAATAACAACCGTTCCGATTTATTCCAGAAAAACAACGCACGCCCCGTCCCCAGCGCACGGCCCCGCAAACATCTGACGTGTGGTGCCCCAGCGCCCGCTGCTCGGGGATAAGCCCCGCTTTGGGGCCGTGGGACCACTGGGCCGCGTCGGCTGAAAAACAAAAATCCACCCCGAAACTCACAGAAGGGGCTGCCAGGCCATCCCCAGCCCAGCCATGGGTGGGAGCGGCCGCATCGGCGCAGGTCCCGGCCCACCCGGGCCTACAGCTCAGACTGCGAGCGAGAGATGCGCGGGCCTTTGCGGATCTCCTTGCGCTTTTCCTCCTTCCGGCGCCGCTTCTCCTCCTCGCGCAGCGCCTTCTGGAAGGTGTCAGCGCTAGGGAAGAACTGGGGTGGGCAGGGGATGGAAGTGCAAAGGAAAAGACAAATTCAGTGTTTTGAGGGAGAGTGGAGCTGGAGCCTGGCATCTCCTGTGGAGCATGAACTGCCACAAACCCACCAGAACACAACAAAAACCCTCCAATGCCCAACAAAAACCCTTCAAAACCCAATAAAACCCAGTAAAAACCCAACCAGAACACAACAAAAACCCTACAAACCCCAAGAAAAGCCCAGTAAAAACCCAACCATAACACAACATAAAGCCTCCAAAGCCCAACAAAACCCTTCAAAACCCAACAAAAACCCTTCAAAGCCCAACAAAAACCCTTCAAAACCCAATGAGAACACAGCAAAAATCCAGTAAAAACCCAACAAGAACACAGCAACAACCCTCCAAGGTCCAACAAAAACCCTTCAAAACCCAACAAAAACTCTCCAAGACCCAACAAAAACCCTTCAAAATCCAACAAAAGCCCTCCAAAGCCCAACAAAAACCCTTC
>PPHD01001564.1:0-41896 GCA_002909625.1 Bambusicola thoracicus | reverse complement strand
CCTCCTAATATCCAACCTAAACCGCCCCTGTCTCAGTTTAAGACCATTCCCTTTTGTCCTGTTGCTGTCTACCCTTGTAAACAGCCATTCCCCCTCCTGTTTATATAGAAATATACTTGAAAATAAAACCCCACTGAATGTTTACTGGTTTTGAGAGTGTTTTGGAGAGTGAGATGCCAGATTGAAACTCACTAACAAACAGCCAGCCCAGCTTTCAGTGAGCATTGTTTCTTATAATTATAGTGTAGCTATAACTGCTCATTCCATGCTGTTTCTCAGTTTTGAATGAAAGATGAAAGAGCAAAAAACTTTTTATTGTTTGAGCCAAGAGAGCTGAGGATGATATTTGCTGGTTCTAAAAGTGTTCTAACATTTGCTGTTTACAGTCAATAGCAATTTGGTTCAGATGATTTAACCACTTAAAAAATTAGCATTAGCATATGTCAACGTAAAACCATGACAGCACATCGCTTCTGTCCAAGTGCAAGAGGAACATTTTTGATGTGAGGATATCATATAGTGTCCCAGAGTATAACTTGGCCAGCACTACCTGAAGGCTGCCTCTCCAGAGACCAGCGCTGATCTGGGTAAGCACAGGTATGACTGGTGGTAAAGCCTGTGTGCAGAAACAAATTAATAGGGAGACTTCTTCAGAATCAAGTAATTGTTTGGAAATGATTCTTTGGTATTTGTTTGCCAGCAGGTGATATTTCCTCCTATTGTGACTTTTGTCTTTGATAATTGTATATAAGAGCACGGACAGCATGTGTGGGAGCTGGGGAGGTAAGGCACGTTGCTTGGTGCTGCACTGCTGAGGTGCTGGAGCAGACGCAGCAGACCAGATTTGCATGAAGCTGCCCTGGCTGCTGGAAAAGGCAATTAATCCTGGGAGGCGGTCTGGTCCAGTGATGCCATGCTAATGGCAGTGAAATTAAAATAATCACTTTAAAAAGTGCCCAAATGGCTGCAGGTTGAGAGCTGTCAGCAATCTCTCCTTGGCATGAGAGAGGCTACTGCGTTTTCGTGATCAGGTATATTGCAGTGCAACATTTTCTGTGCAGTTTGGCAATAAACAGGAGGGTGATGCAGTAAGAGAACTCCTGTTTGCCTTCAGACTTGATTCTTGCATAGGACACCTTTGTGTCAGTAGTTGCCATTTCCCTCTTCCATGTTCCGTGGCATGTGCCTCGGTGCTGCTTCTCAGCCTGTAGTCCTCTGGCACGTTTCTGTGATACAGGTGATGGCTGAGCAGGATGGGGCAACAGTATGATTGGTTCTGGTTAGGGAAGGGAGCAGGAACAGTGGCTTGATTTGTCTGTGCTCCTTTTAGAGTGGTGCTCAGGTGTGAGCCCAGCAGTTGTCAGTCCTGTGCCATGCTGAGCTGATTGATTCTGTCTGGAAGCAGCACAGTACCTGTCTGATGCAGATGTGAGCAGTGTTTTCTGGTCATGGCTCTACACCTGACCCTGACAGCATGTCAACGGGCTCTGCCTTCTGGGGGCATGAGAGAACAAGGGTCTTCAGGTGCTTCAAGAATCGCCACTCTTGCGTGTGGTGTCAGAGAGGTGACAAAAAAAGGGAAGGCGATGCATGCGGTATCCTGCCACCGCCTCTCAGGTGTGCAGCTGCGCAGCCCCCAGCGAGCCGCCCGCTTCCGCTGCTCAACCTTTCCCCGGCGCCGCGGGACTTGGGCAGAGCTCCCCGCAGCCGCGGGCCTTCGCCCGAGAGGTCGCGGCCCCTTTAAGGCGCGACCTGCCCGGGGATCAGGTGCGCGGCCGGAGCGGTGACGTCACCAGGCCGGAGGCGGGGTTGAAGCTGCCGCTCCCGCGCTCCCCGCGCCGCGGGAAACGGCGGAGGGCTGCGCACGTGTGCGCGGTGCGGTCGGGCCCGGCCCGCGGGTGAGAGCGCGGGGCCGTGAGAGGGAGCGCCGGTGGTAGAGTGGACGGGCGGGGCGACGGGCGGTGCCGGCGCCGGTGCGGCGGGAGATGCCGGTATGGGGCGCGGTCCCGGGGGCGGTGAGCGCAGGGGGACCTGGCGGCGCGGCTCTTTCGCCTTGCGGGGCGGCGGCGGGTGGGAAAGGCGACGAAAGCCCCGGGGGATGCGGGAGCTGTAAAGGGGCGGGAGCGGGGCGGGAGGGGTCCGCTGCAGCCTGTGCTGGTTCTTGTGGACGGGTTTCTGCGGCATAGCGGCGTTGTGCCCGCTGCTGTATAAGAAAGCGAATGATTTTCTCCTTCAGAAAACTACAGTGACAGAACGTGCTTTGTGCACGGCGCCTAATCATTTTTTTCTCTCTTTACGTATATGTTTATATACGTATATAATAAACGTATATACGTGTATTTTATATATATATGCATTCTCTTTGTATGGGCATACATAGCATTATACATTCTGTTTGCATTTACCTGTTTAAACTGTTGCTGAGCTGGCTAAGCATATACCAGATACTGCCTTTACTGCTTCTGTTTTTCATGGAGGCAATTATGCTGTGTACCTATTGCCCTTCATATCAGCGGGATTTTGCATTTAACTTGTGGTAATTTGGTAAATGAAGGCAGGGAAAACACAGGTGGCAGTAGTAGCAGGAGGGCTGTAGGGCGGCTCACAGCTGCCTTCCCCCAGGTGCCAGCGATGAGACTGTGGCCACCTCCAAGAAGCAGATGATGGCTGTGCCCCTGTCGGTGAGGTGGCAGTGCTTAAGCACATAAAGAAGTGACACTGCTGGGTCTGCCTGCATGGGGGAGCTGCATTGGTGAGGCGAGGCAGAGCACTGGCTGTGGCCTTTGTTGTGGGTGTCCTTTTTTTGTTTTTTTTTTTTTAGTAAGGATACAGAAGACATCAGAATTGTTTTTAAATGTCTGTTTTTGTGCTAAATAGACTTTCATACTGCAGTTCTCATTTCTGCTTTATCCTGTTCACTTTACACCAGATATGTTAAAATAGTCAGAAAGGACAACAAAAAGAAAAATTCCCACTCGAGAAATTTTGGATGCAGATAAGGTTGTCAGAATGGCTTCTCCTTTTCTTTCATAACATAAATTACAAGGTGAATCAAGACTTTCCTCAGTGTTGTCTCTTGGCTACCTGAAGGTCTCGCTGGTATTCCTATGCTAACAGAGTAGATTGGGACTTCTCCCGAAGCCTTAAATTGGAAAGGCGCAGATCAGTTTTCCATCTCTTAGCGTATTGAGTTCATGCATTAGCTTCCAAAGCAGACTTAATTTCAAAGTCTATGGAGCTGGATTCCGGAGTAGCTCCTCTTTAAAATAAAAAGGCGTCCACGTGTGGCTGTATGTAATTGCCATGATGCCTGCCGTTTTTAGCGTTGAATGTACACCTAGGAATTCATCTCTTCTGCAGGTTTCTTTCATCTACTGCCTTGACAGTGTTTCAGTCTAATCAGTATGCAGCAGCAGTTGTTTTTGCTGTCTATATATAGATGCTGATGTTCATACTTGGTATTCTGTATTGCCCTTTGTAGCAGGCATCCTGCACAGGTGGGTCAGCCTCACCCTGGGGTCTGCGTTGTCCCAGGTGACTTGTGACAGTAGTAGGCTTCTTTAGGGGACTAAGAATGTTAATTGAGCACGGTTTAAGATGAGTGAAGTCCTTCTATTTGGATATACTGGCGCATACTTGTGTTTTGTGTGCTCCTCACATATGGGGGCGAGGAGCCTCCGAGTGTTTGTCACAATGCTTCAGTGTTTAGTTAATGCAACTTTTTTTGCCCTGCTTGTACAGAGAGTACCGATGCGCTGTCAGGAGCGGATTTGTAGTCTGAAGAGGAGATGCAGCTTTAGGATGCCAGACAGAGGTGAACAGATAAGTCCTCCGGGGCACATCAGGATTAAGCTGCAGAGTGAAATCTGCTCAATTACTTTTCTACCTGAAAATCTCCTTAACTGGGTGTGTTTTATCACTGTAGCACCTATTATTATGATGGATGTGGCCTTCTGTGGAATCTTGGTGAGCGGCTCATTGTTTCTTCTAGAGGGAGTCAGCTGTTTCTGTCCTCCCTGAAATTGTTGCCTTAATGCTTGCTGATATTTCACCAGACAAACGTGCCTGTATGTGGCTGTATGTATAATTGGAAATCACTGCATTTTAGGCTTCTGTAGCAGCATTTGTAGGTGTGTGCAAATTAAAGGAATAGTGGCTGTTCCAATGGAATATAGAAAACGCTTCAAGGTGGAAAGGTAATTTAAGAAATGCTGGTGCTTCTCTTTACAATAGCTGTTGGTTTGTGGTTTGTTTTTTGTTGTTGTTTTTAAATAGAGGAATAGTTTTAATGAATTTCAAATTTAAAATTGGTTTTAAAGTATTTATACATATTAAATAATATATATATTTTCACTGATTAGGGTGATTTCTGGAATTGCCTGTGCCACTGACTTCTGTTTTCTGCCCATCAATATCATGCTATGGATTTCAGCGCTCTTGGGGGTTCTGTGCTATACATCCCGACTGCGTGTCAATCTGCCACGGTTCAACTGTAGGACAGACACTAAAAATAAGACACAGGAAAATAATTAGGGCAGGAAATTTAAAATGATGCAAGATAAAACATTGTGAGTCCTCCTTAGCTTCTTCATAGCCACAGCTTTATAATCTGTTTTCTGTTGCTAAATTGATACAAAGGTAAGCTAGCAAAGCCTATAAGCTAAAATATCAAAGGGGCCAAGTTAATGTTAGTAAGGAGAATTTGCTGGTGGTCTTACTTTCACTTTTGGTGTCATATGGACGTAACTAAGTTTCCACAGTGAATTTTCCACCTCCAACCTGTCATCTCCTTTTTTCTGTCAGATGAGAGCTTGAAAGCATCACTTAAGTTGATGCAGGTGCTGAAGCAATCTTGTGTAATTGGCTTTCTTAAGACATTTTGCAAGCCTCAGTCAAGCAGCACACGACTGCAGAGGTCTGGGTATAGAAAGTGTTATAGTTTGGGTGTCATAGGTTGGTTTTTTGTTGTTGTTGCAAACTTATTTAATGATTGGGAAAAGTAGATATGGAGTGATTGCTCCTGTTACACCCATCAGTGCTGTGTCTGCTTTATGGGAGGAAAATTACTTTCTGATTCCTGAGTTGGCCAAACCGTAAGTGAATTCCTGAATGTCTCAGGGTTGTATTTTAAGCCACAGAAGATTCCTGTTAAGAGATAATAGATGTTATGCTGTGTCTTGTAGGCCATAAACCAGTGGTTTTTTATCTGTTTCACCTGTGCAGGCAACAGGAGACCTGTCTGTGGCTTTGGAATGGCCCAGAATCACACCTGTTTGAAGGATGTGTGTTATGATCGAAAAGCAATAATGGTTTGGGTAACGGGCATCTGTAACTTTGCACGTTGCTAAGAGTCTGGAAGGCCTTTTACCTTCTCTTTTTTGATAGGATATTTATGAACTACAGCTTTGGATCTGATTCAGGTGCTGAGGTGGAAATCACAGAACCCAGACTGGATTTGTGCAGCACCTGCATTTTGCTGCCGCTTGGAATAAGCGCGTAATAGAGCTGCTTTTCTTGTCATGCCAACAAGAATGCGGTTATCTGTGGTATTTGTGGGGTCCCTCTTTGATGTAGAGTGGGTTTGGTTGCTGCCAGTGTTTCTCTAAGCTTTGCCCTCTGACTGTTGGTGGCCTCCCACACCTCCCTGTGCTGCAGCTACTGTGAAGCACTGCGAGTTGCTGCCAGAAGGAAGGCTGGGATCAGTGAGCACCTCTCCACCTTCCACCACCTTCCAAACACATGTAAGAAAGAAGATGCGGAGAATGTGGACTGTATGCAAGCTGTTTTTACAGTTAAAGTTGTAAACGGGCCAGATTCATTTATCAAATCAGTGATAATGCTCTTGCTAGCTAGTGACTGGACTCTGTGTACTGAGGAATTCTTTCAGTTTGGTGCTCTCAGGAATATTTTTAAAGCCAGTTGAGATTTTGGTTTAGACTATAGGCTGCTGTTCCTCAAATAATGTAACTGGTGCTGCCATGCTGAGGCATCCTGCACAGATACTTCTAGGAGAGCACTGAAGAGCAGATCTGAGGAAAATCGTGAGGCTGTTTTGCTCCCGCTGGATGCTTTCCCTGGCCCTGCCGGCTCTGGCCCTGTGGGGCTGCCCAGGAGTGGGCTGTGTGAGGGCTGGGGTGGGCAGCCGGGAGCCCGAAGGGAAGTGGAGTGCATCAACAGCATGGACGTGTGTTAACCTGACTTTGCAGAACGCACAGGCTTGAAAACTTTCTGATTCCTTGTTCATAACTACCAAAGCAATCGTACGGTTGATTCACTAGAAATACTGAAGAACAGTAAGAGAGCTTTTAGCTCATCTTGTAATTTACAGGTGACTTGAATAGCTCTAGGTAATTTGATTCTCCTAAAAGAACTGCTTCAATGGCAGGGAAGAAAGCAGGATGGGTTCTCATTTGTTTATCAGCAGCTCTGTTGGCTTGCAGGCTGTGTCTGACAGAGTGTATTGTGCCCTGCTTTTTCTTGTTTCCCCTCCAGACGGTTCTGAAGCAGTTGTCCTGCCATGTGGAGGAGGTCAGCTGAGTGCAGCATATGTTTGCCTAATATTTTTTTAACACGTTGCCCTAAAGTTTGTTAAACTGTTATTAGGTTTTTTTGTTGGCTTTTTCCCCTCCTCCTGAAAACTGCGACAGAAATGGGGAGCACTGATTGCACTCCTCAGCCAGCCCTCCTCTCACCCCTCCAGAAGGCATTTAAAAATTGGTGGTGATTGCTGCTGTATGTCCTCAGAATTAACTCCTTTGACCTCAACGTTTTTCAATGAAGGGGATAATCAGATTTATTGAAATCCCGGGAGATGCATGTTGGAAGTTAAACAAACAAAACCCACTGACTTGCTTACAACAAAGAAGCTTGGGAAGATTAACTGAGGGTTTTGTTTATGGTGGTTATTCTGACCTGCTCTTCCCTAGAGTGCAGCAAAGTGCTAATCTACCACAGCTCTGCTGTGGCTGTGTTAAGAAATCCTTCAGGAAAGGGCTCCCAGGGGGCTCCCCTTGCTCCGGTGGTGCCGCACTGGCTTGCCCTGCAAGCATGGCTCACAGGGCTGGGCTGTGGCTCAGAGCTAGGTGCAGTGGAAGCGCAAGGCTGGGGAAAGACAACCGGTGGACAGTCTGGTGTTTCTCGCAGTTGTGTGAGGCCACACCTTCAGTCTGATTGCCATACAGGCATCTGAATGCAGATTGAGGAGCAAATTTGCTGTTTAAGTGAGGAAATCTGACTTCAGGCCACTGCTTTCCAGGCTGGCTTTTCTGAATTCTGAGTAAGCTAGATGATGGGAAAAGGGATCATTCCTTTGACAGAGTTGTGGGTTTGTTTGTTTGGTTGGTTGGTTTTTGTTTGTTGGTTTCTGTTGGTTTTTTTTGCCACTTGTTCTATCTGTACTAGCTCTTTCATGGACTGCCCAGCACAAGTGTTAAGGCAGCAGAAGGGGCACGTGATGGGAATGGACCCACCCTGGAAGCAGCTGTTAGGTTGGCACAGTTGTGTCATAAAACAAACTGTAAGTTACCTGTGCAAGGAATTAACACACGGTACCTTGACTTTAGCAGCGAAGATGGGGTGGCTTCTCCTACCATCTACTGTTTCTCTGTTGCTGAACCCCATGCAGTTTGCTAGCCTTGGTTGTGTCAGTTAGAACTGCTTACTTCAGGACTCCTATGAGTCCCGAAGCTATGAAAACAGCCCCTTTTGTTGTTTTGTCATCTTTTTATTTTTAACCCAGATTGATCTTGTGGAGCAGTTTGTCATGTGGTCCTACACAGGTTGCCATCTGCAAAACAGAGCAGTGCATGGGAGCAGAAGTGAGCGAGCTGTGAAAGGAGGACAGGAATCATCTCAGTCAGAAACTACATCTTCAGTGTGGCATGGCATTCACCCCAAATCATTTGTTCCTGGCAAATTTCTCTGTGTAAATATACTGATGTTATTTAAATTACGCTAAATGTGCTGACATTTAAAGCTCTATGAGGGGGATTGCTATGGTGGAAAACTATTCAGGGGTGAAGGGAACGGCTAGCATCGTCTTCACTTGTAGGAAGCTGCATGATCTGTGATGGCAGAAGGAAGCTGAAATCATATGACTTTGCAGACGTTGAACTGTTTTCAGTATTGAGTGGCTACTGCAGCTCTGTCATCTGTACTTGTTTCTTCAGATTATTTTTTTAAACATATGTTTTTCTCACTTTCTTAGACAGTATCTGTGTATCTTGCCAACTGTGAATGTGTTCTGTAGGCATACGCACTGGTAGATGGGGTTGTCTGCAAATATGTTTGCTCCTCAGGTTACTGATCTCTAAAACAAAACAAAAGCAAGGGCTGGAGAGAAAGATTCTGTGTTTGCTTCTTTTGCTTTATCATCCTGCCTGGTTTGCTTGCCTTGGTTCAGTCAGAGGCAACTGTGTGGATGACTGCATAATTGCTAGCGTCGCTATTAGCTCTTTGTAGCCCTAAGGGCTGCTGTGCTTGACCAGAGATGTTTGGGACTTGCTTATATTATCCTAATTTGGGTGAAATGGTGGTGTTGGAGGAGTGGAAACACTTTTTTCCTTCCTATTTTATGCAGAAATGTGGTAATTGCTGTTAATTCTTTCTTAGTTCGGTGGCAGTGAGTCAGATGCTTAACTGGTGTGTTTGGCACAGCCCTTCTGTAAGCTCAGCAGTGCTCTTGTGTCTCAGCTCAGGACAAGTTCCTTGGCTTATGCTGGGATGTGGAGCACTGCTTGCTGTCCCAGCTGTTTACCCTTTGGTGGCAGGGAGTGGAGCCTTGTTTTCTGCCTGCGGCAGCGGGACTTGTTCTAGCACAAAATCCTTACCTCTCCTTTAATGCTGTGTGGGTTTTAAAGCTTTAGTTTTAGAATTCAGAACTTGCTTTAAAGAGAGCTTCTGTTAATGCTTTCTTCAGTCACTAAGTGTTGAAGAGCTGGGGATAGCTTAGGCAGGTAACTGCTGGTTCCTGCTATCCATGTGTTGCGGGACAGGGAGTAAAAGCACGCATTGGGAATAGCCACAGTTTGATCTACAGTTCTAACTGTTACTTGAGTGTCCTTGGTCACTTGAAGAATTTTGGTAAAAAGTTGAGAAGGGATTTCTGAAATGATGGGAACTGAGGCTGAAGCAGATGTGTAAAGATAGGTACCGCAAAGCCCTCGCTGTTACTGATTTCAGTGCTCCTGAACAGGCTTGATGGCCCACTTCTCCTCAGCAAGGACGTGGACAGACACGTGGGTACTTGTGTGCCTGAGGAGGAACAGGCAAATGCTTCCTCCGGCAGGGTAACAAGGAGGAAAGGGAACATAGAGACCAGTGTTTTCTTGGCAAGGACTCTTGCCAACTGAAGGTCATTGAGCCCTGGACATAGTGCCACTTAAAACAGTTGGGTTGCTAACTGCTGGTAAGACTCGACACTGGTATTTGAAAGGACACCTGCAGGTCCAAGTAATGGTGCAGGACACCTGAGAGATTCTGCCCTTTTTCACGTGTGGTAAAAGTGAGGCCTGGCATATTGCCCTTGCCTGGAAAAGGTCCACATTGGTATTGTGAACTGAGCTTTTAAGTGGTCTGGCATCCTTAAAACAAGCTGTTTGAGGAAAGAGTGCTGTGGAGTTAATGTGTTGTTTTAACCATGCACAGCTGTGGAACAGATTTGGAGCCCAGCATGATTAGTCAGTATTGCACTGCGTTGGTTTTTTCACAATTCTGTTGCTGTTAGGACACTTCAAAATGACTTGATACAAGATTAGCATATATGTATCTACCGCTTGAAGGGGGAACTACACAAGTGTCACAGGGTAAAATACAGCTTACAGACAGGAGTAACAGAAAGAAAGGAAAAAAATACATAAACGTAATATTCTATCTGAACAAAACTACACTGGATTGAAAAGACATGGTTAAAACTTGGCTCAGCCCCTTCTGTCCTGCAAGACTGGGTTGTTTTTAAGGCAGAACAATTTAATTGTATTCTAACTGCTTCCTTTTTACATTGTTTGTTTCTGTTAGGTAAATGGTCCCGGTGGGGATAGTATCTTCAGTACCTTGTATGGTCCAAAGCATTATTATATTTCAATCTGATTCTGTTTGTTAGCATTACGTTATGCTAGGGCAGAAAGACAATGGGGTGCATTGTTTTTCATAGCATAACCAGAGTTTTCTTTAAAGTTATTTTGGTCGTGGCTATACACTGTAACTCCCCCTGTCTGCACTGTGAATGTGGCTGTGTTGGAAGAAGGAACTGATACTGAGTGTGGATGGCACCGCTGTCCCAGGAGCTGTGCTGTGAGAGTTGGAGATTGTATAGTAGTGCTGCTTTGAAGCTTAAATAACTGAGCTTATGGCAGGCTCGGGGATTGGAAACTATTTCTCTGGACAAGGTTTTTTTTCCTCTTGATTGGCATCACAGGCTCTGAGATACACAGGGTGATTCCAGGAATTGTCCTGCAGTAATCGTTCTTTGTAAAACTGATTTTATGTTTGTGTTGCAGCCACAGCACTCTAAACCAGGAGATCAAAACTGATGCAATCTGTTAAGTCCTCTCATTTGTTCTACTCAATGGTTACATGTCATTCCTGGATATCAACCCCTCCCATGAGACAACATCCTTCGTGTTTAACTAAACAATTGGGAGGAACCTCTCCAGTTGGCTTGTCACACTCTTATGAGATGAACCCTGCCTTGCAATGTAAAAGGAGGCACTTTGTTGCAACCCGGCTTGATTGCCTCCCCCAGCTGAGTCCTCTCTTTGGTCGCCCTTTTTCCCAAGCGAGATGATGGTAAGCAGGATCAGCCTGTCTGGCCTTATCTCTGTTGGCAGAGCTGCCTGCCTGGTAGGTGGCAGTGGGGCGGCAGTGCTTCTCAGATTAGGCTTTCCTGTGTTAAGGGAGGCCCTTGGTTTTTTGAGCAGCTTCCTATTGTTTGCATCTGCAGGTCGTCCCCTCCCACACTCTTCCAGTTCTTTCCTCCTCCCTTAAATAATTTTTCCATGCAGTAGCATTACTCGGAGCAGTTGCTCTCATACAATGTCCTCCGAGAGTTTTTTCAGCCTGCTCTGATCTCCAGCTTTTGTTGCAATATCAGTACAGAGTTTACTCAACAGAAACTGGCTCCTAAAGGTAGGTCCTAGGAATTATTTAAGTCAGTTGTTTAAATTCAATGTTGCCACTGCTGTGACAGTAATTTTTTTTAATTAAATCTGAGTTCTCACAGGAATTCTGTATGTTGTAATGAAAGGTAGAAAATGTTACTTTTCAGTATGTGTTGCTCTCATTTCAAAGACGCAAAGAAAGTGCTGCTTCGGTTTGTTCTTAATCTACTTTTGCATGTTTGGTTTCTTCTTTATTACACTGTTCCACATGTGTACATGTTACATATGTTCTTCTGCCTGTCTGAAATGCCCTTTCCAAGCCATGAGCTTCATTGTGTCGGTCATACCAGAGCTGCTACTGACTGCTGGTATCTGTAATGAGTGCAGAGATGAAGCCAGTCGATCTCTTCTCACCTTGATGTTTGTGCAGCAACCAAAGGGGATACTGACAATTCATTTTCCATCCTTGTTCTTCTGTAGTATACTGTGTTAGAAGCTCTTAGGACTGCTTCGTTATTATTTATTTAATATAAGAGATGCAGTATTGTTTCCTTCTGCTTGTTATCTTGGATTCTGTTTGAAAGAAAGTTGATAATGAAATTAGGTATTACATATATGTGGGGCTTTAAAAATTACTTATAACGTGTTCACTTGAGAAAGTAGAGGCTTGTTTTGGCTGGTTTCCTGATTTCCTGCCTTTTGTAAAGTGTTCTGTTTCCAAAATCAGTAGTACTTATGATGTGAATTTTGGAGGGGTACCATAACTGTTCTATAGTTCTCACTGCTGCAGCTCTGCATGAAGAATGTCTTTGTTTTAATCTGTAGATTTGGGAAAATCACAAACTGTTAATGTGTGTTTGGTGATAGTAAACAGAGGCGTCAATTCCACAGAATGATAAATCCAGTTCTAGAATCTGCCACCAGAAGAAAAAAAGGAAAACAGAAAAAATCAACAAGTCATCTCTATTGCTCATCATTCTGTGTGATAAACACGTTCTGCCTGTTCAAATGCTTTCCAGAATTTTTTTTGGAAGGGAGACCTT
This sequence comes from Bambusicola thoracicus, assembly GCA_002909625.1. Lineage (NCBI taxonomy): Eukaryota > Metazoa > Chordata > Aves > Galliformes > Phasianidae > Bambusicola > Bambusicola thoracicus. The sequence continues at coordinate 29,757 of PPHD01001564.1, read as the reverse complement.
TCCTGTAATCTCTGCGTGTTGTTTTATCTGACATGGGTCATAGCTTTAGGTGGAACTCAGCTGGGTGTGTGCAGCTGATGTGGAGCTGGGAGGAAGCCTGTGCTCCCACCTTGCTGTTTGCATCTCCTGTCCCCAGCTCTGACTTCTTGGTAAGTTTATTCAGCTCACTAAACTAGCAAGAAATAAAGCGAGCCCTTCTCCTCCCCTTTTCCCATTCCCCCCCAAGTGCTAATTTTGTGAGCTGAATTTGCTTCTGTGAGCCAAAGGGCAGCGATGTTGACAGGCTGCGTGAGAGCACTGGGATGGGGAGGAAAGCGCCCTCCCTGCTTCGGTGGCAGTTTGATTTCTGGTTCATTTGTCTATGTAAAATGTCACCTTCAGAAATCGCTCGTCCTCCCACTGATAGCAGGAACACTGTATCATGACCTCTGTCTGGCTCACTGTACGGGAAAGCAGGCATGAACTTGTGCTTGATGCAGGATCAGATTTTCATTGCCTGGTTATCTGCTGAATGTGGAATGCTCCTGAGAGGGGGACAGGACAGAGGGATGGCCCAGCCCATCTGATGATTTGCATACTGAAACATGCTGGGAAGCTGCTTGTACTCATCTGCTATTAGAAAGTCCAATGGCTCTTTCTGCCCAGCGTGTTGTACTTCATGGGAGTTCCAGAAGCCTTGGGAACGTGCTTGCTGCTAATTATGCCTTTTTTCTTAGCCACAAATCAAAAAGCTTTCAGTTCAAGAATCTCATGCTTTCATTCCAAAGCATTGTGGACGTGGTGTTTTATGCATTTCTTGAAGTTGTTCATTTGTAACACAGTTAAAACCTACAGGCTCAAGTCACTGTTTCATTGTTTTGTGTCTTACAAAACAAAGCAAGCTAAGCGCTGTTTAGAGAGTTCCCAGCGTAAGGCCAGAGAAACGTGATAAACAGCTAGAGGAGAAAAGGAAACATACTGTGGTGGCTGTCAGGATGAACAATGGTTTTGGCACACCTGCTGCCTAACTGCTGAGCTTTTCTATGCTTGGCAGGAAAGGAACGATTTGGAGGATAACAGAATGATTTTGTAGATGTTTTTGGTATGTTTCCATCTTCTCCTAGGGAGCTATAATGGGAGCCCTTGCTTTAAAACATAATGTCTGGTGCAGGCTGTCATCATCAAACACGGGGGCAGGATTTACTACTGTGCTTAGAAATGGGCATGTCAGGGTTGTGCTAGACCTAAAGGCCCTTATGTGTGAATGCAGGAAGAATGGGGCACAACAGGAGGGTGGAATACTGCATAGAGTCAGAGCAAATTATGCTCATGTTATGCTTCTGAATAAATAGAAACAAACTACTTTTATGCAAGAAAATTAGTAGCATCTGAGTAATCGGGGAGCAAAATGAAGGGAGCTGAAACAAATGCATGTGTGGGAACATGTTGGAGTGTGGCACGGTGTTCAGCTCTACCAAGAGCCAAGTGATGTTAATCTGTCGCTGTAACTCCTGGGAGTTGCCACAGATGTAAGCGCTGAGATTACTTCTTCCAAAGAGCTGTGTGTTGCTGTTACGCCGTTTCACACACTTTCCAGTTCTGTCTCTTTCAGATTCTCATGTTTTGGATAGTAAGAATGTTTTGACCGATCTGTTAATGCATGTGTAACTCCATGTTTTTCTTCAAATTTAAGCCAGCTCTTTGCTCCAGAAGAAGATTTGAATTTGTAACCAGCGGGTGCCTGCATCAGCACAGTGTGTTGGAATTGAGGAATTTGAGGGAACTGGGAAAAAAAATGTGGAAGAATTTCCTCCGAGCCAACAAGAGAAAACATACCCAACATCACACATTTTTTGGATCAAGCTCAGAATAGTTTCACTTCAAATGCAGTGACTTCATCCTGATTGACCAGAAGTGTAAGATTTTTCCAGGTCAGCCACTTGGTTGCGTGTGCGTGCACATGTGTATGATTTATTAATCAGGAAGGATGCACAGGCTCTTAATCTGGATAGAATCTTCTTATTTTTTCCTGTTTCCCTTACAGGTGTGTGTAGGGAAGAGAGAGATGTTGTAATGTCGGTTAAGCAATGGATAATAATAAGAATAATACTAAGTAGTAGTGCGTCTGACCGCATTCTTCTGGTATTGAAGGAGAACGTAGTATCTGGGGTTTCTTAACAAAGCATTTCTTGTGGCGTAATGCAGTGGCTGACAATATCGTGGTATGTTAACTCCTTCTCTGTAAGGATAGCTTTTCCACATGTCAGATAATAGTTCTGTGAAGGCTGCTTATTCCAAGAGAGAGGACTTTTAGACAGGACAAAATCTGGTTTTGCTTTTTTGCCGTCTTGCTGATGTTCTGAATCTGCACTTGTTGTACCAAGCTGCTAATCTTCCTCACGCCCTGTTCTGGCACATGTGAGAGTTGTCCCTTCAGCAGATTTCCATGTTGCCAGCGTATTGTCTGGAGATTTCTGGGGAAAACAAGTTGCATTGTTCTGTGTGAGAATGCTTGGAGACCTGGGCCTGGAGCACATCAACTGCTCTTGCTCTGACAGGATTTAGCAGGAGGAGGTGTGGGCAGCGTCGGGTTGGGCTGTAAGGCAGACGGCCCGGCTCTGGGCAGCCTGCCTCGGGGCTGTGGGAAGAGGCAGGCCCTACAGAATGCCATGGGTTGCTGTAGCAGGAAACAGGGTCCTCCACAGGTTTGAGATGCCTGAGCCTTCTACTCTGGAGGGCCCCCTAAAAGGTTTTAACATCAGCAAAGATAAATCTTAATTTAAATAAGAACCGGATATAAATTTAGTTGTTTTTAAGTGAGAATTCCTGAGAACTAGAGAAGGCAAAACAGAGCTATGCTTGTGTGCAGCTTTCCTGTTGCCTGCTGTGATTCTGCTTCCCAGTCTGTCAGTCACTTAGGGGCCTCATAAGTCTGGCAGAAATTGTGTTGTGTCCAAGGCCAGCTTGGGCCTCTCTCTGGCCTGTAGTACCTGCAGGCCCTGGAGCCATCTCCACGGCATCTTCCTGAGGTGGTACAGGGCTATATCCGTGCCCCTGAAGGTGCTGAATGGCACAGCCACACTCTTACAGCGCTTAGGGGATCCCAGGCATAGTTAGAAGCAAGACAGTAAACACTTATGTAAACAATGTCATCTTGAGACCAGCAAGATCCCCATCCCTTGCTGTGTGCGATGGAGCAGAAGAGCCCTTCAAGCTGTTGTCATGCCTTGCCTGAGCCCTTTCCCCATAGTGTTTCTGTTTCAGCCCCCAGCTTTGTTCCCTGGGGTGCTCTGGAGGAGCACAAGACTCCAGTTTAGGCTGAGTGCTTTACTCTACAAGGGGGAAAAAAAGAGGAACCCAGCGCTTAGTCCAGAATGGTGAATGATTCTGTGCTTTCTAAATCTCCCATGTTCTGGGCTGTACTAAGCTAGAAACAGCGTAATCCTGAGTGCATAGCATGGCAGCACCAATAGTGGTCACTGGAATGTTACAAAGTTTCAGCCAGATACGCCTTGTCTGTAGTTTCCCAAGTGATTTCACCCATTGGTGTGCAATCAGCCTCGGGACATGACAGAAATAGCTACTTTTCAGTAAAATTCAAACCCACAGCAGTGTTGAAATGGCTGAACACTACTGAAATGAGTTAAACTAAATCTCGTAAGGTAAACATCCTTTTATTTAGAGCCCAGGCTGAAATCTTGTCTGAAGCTCAGCAAGGCTTCTGTTCCCTCTAGCTACTCTTTCAATGTGGCTTAAGAAGTTGTTGTCTGGGCAGTGCTGTTGGGCCAGGCCTTGCTTTCTGGTACAGAAGGATGTGGATCTTCCTTTGCACTTGCTCTTTTTCACTGTTTCAGTATAACAGCAATTAAAAAAAAAAAAAATACTTAAGGATGTTTTTCTCTCCACGTGTACCAGTTGGTCAAAAATATTTTAACTTCTTAGGACACCCACAGAATTCTGTTTTGATATTTCACAGGCTTCTTTCAATTGCAAGGAAGGAACTTTTTGAACCGCATCTTCACATTCTCTCCTGCTGGTGAGCAATCTGCAAATAATGTGCAGAGATGACTTTGGTGGTGTGTACCTCCTCCTGAGCACTTTGTTTGTTTTGAAGGAAGCTTCTGGTGCCTCTCAGTAGTGTCGTTTCATCACCAGGCAGAGCAAAAATAAATCAAAGCTGTTGGCATCGTTCTTCTTTTACTTTCCCCAACACCCAACCAGTCTGTTCAGCTTGTGTTATAGCACATTTGCACAGCTTCTGCTTCTGTGACCCGTTAGGACAGAGCCTGCTTGTACTCAACAAGAATCTCTTTCATGCTTTGTGGATCTCTTCAGGCCACAGCAGGACACAATATAATCCTTTTTACACTTGGTAGTTTCGCAGTATTTCTCTGGTGAGGATGGAGTAACCTTTCCAAATGAAGACAGTAACATCTTCATGAACCTATATTTGATACAGAGTAATTGTATAACAGCTTTTGCACTTTATAGAATGAACTGCTTTTTTTTTTCCTTCAGCAAATCCCAAGATTTAAGGCATTAAAGTCGGTATGGAAAGAGTTGTATAAGTTTATAAAATCAGCATGGAAGCAGTTGCCTAATAGCAGCTTCTGTTAAAGGTAATACAAATGATCTTTGAAAAATATCTTAGGAATTTGAAGTCAGATTTTGCTTTGAAGGACATCAGTTTTGTCCAAGTCTGTATCAAAATCTAACAGCTTCACCTTGCTTTCTGTTTCAACATAAAAGAAAGGAATTGTATTTCTGAAAACTTCCTAATGGGATACAATCTGCTTTGCTCACATAAAACCTCCATCTGTGTGTACTATGCCTTTTACGTCATGTTTTAGTTCCTGAAATGCATGTCTTACTAATACGTTGTATGTAAGTATGCTTATAACAGCATAAACATATTTGTTTACAGGTATGGGTGGTGTGGTCCAGTTTGTCCTCCTTTAGAATCGTAGGACCCTTAGAACTGGAAGGGACCTTTTGAAGATCGGGGCCTGATTCAGTCTTGCCTGTAAAGTCCCCAGGGACAGGGCATCAACTGCATCTCTGGGCAACCTCTGCCAGTACCTCATCACCCTCACTGCAAAATACTTTTTCCTTATATCTAACCTAAACTACCCTCTTTGAGCTGGAAGCCATTTAAATTAGGAGGATGGCTGTGCTGTAAATGTGTTATGATTATGTTTACAGATGAAAAGTTGTAAGAATACTTTGATCTTTTGTTGACCACTTTACTTATCTTGTTATTTAAATTGATGATGTCAAAACTTAAGCAAAATAAGTTGTCTATTTGTAAGGGGTTTTTTCAGTGAAAGTAGAATTCCTGGCACTGGACGTAGTTGCATGTCCTGTTGTACATGAGTTTCTTCTCTGTATTTGCAGGAATTGTGGCGTGACTTTGTCTGCATTTGATATTTAGCTGTGAGCTCAGGGCTGCTGTGCATTCATGCGTTATTGTTCTCTTCTTTATAACACGCAGATCTGTGAAAGGTGGGTGTTTACTTTATGGGACTGTGTGATGGCTGGGGCTGCAGCTGCAGAGGGGCACAGTGCTGGGTGTGATCTTGAGATGCAGGAACCTTGGGCAGAGGCTTTGACAGTGTATTGTAAATGCTGTGTTTACCAGAGGGAGACAGGCCTGCTGTACAAGTTCTTAATGGAAAGTTTTAGGGCTTGATTTTATCTCTGCCTCCTGTTTAAGAAAGGAGAGATAAGTCACCAGATTGCAAAAAAAAAAAATGTCTTTTCCTCTGTAATTTCCATTAAATCCATCAATCAGATGTTTTCTCATGCTAGTTCTATAACAAACAGTGAATCACGTCTTCTGGTTTTATAGAAAGCAATGAATCAGCCTTTGATTTGTACTCCCTCTCCTTGGCTGTTCCAGGCTGTTGGTAAGGTATAGGAGGATATAAGGGTATGTTTTCTCCCAACCTGTTTAACTCTTCCCATGTGCTGTTGGCCACTTTTGAGACAGACAGGATGTTTGGGTTCAGTAAGCTGCTGCTTGTGTCATGTTCAGGTGTTCTTCCTACCCAAGTTCTGAAAGCTTCAGTGGATTTTGCAGAAAATGCATCTATACACAAAGCAAAATCAAGCAAAAATGAGTTTCTCTATTCTTGTTAGTTATGCTTACTTCTCAAAACTAACAAGTAATGATCTTAAAACCAAGTTAAGATTGTTAAGTGCTTATGCGTGCGTGTGCATACTCGTGATTCTGCTGAAGTGTTATTTATAGCTGTACAGCACAGATGACTGCTTAAAAAAAGAGGGAAAAGCAGCATGTTGTGGATGCTGGGTGCGTTGTTTTATATTTGCATGTAGAAATACCAATCCATATAATGCTGTGCAGTACAGGAGCACCCCTCATTGGTTTTAGCAAGCCAAGAAAAAAGATGTAGACGCTTAGGTTTAGGCAGCTTGAACTGCTGATCATTCTTTCTTTCTTCACTCTGCTCGTGCTTTGTCTTCTTGAGTTCCTCTACACTGCTTTGGTTCAGCACGTTAGTAAGGTACTAGTCCGGCATGAAAGGGAATGTGGGAAGCCATCCTGGTTTAAGTGGTGATAGTGGGATAGACAAAACAAATGGGTGAATTAATAGGTTGAGAATGAGCCGTGGGTGTTATTGTAATACCCCAAACTATCCTGAGGTTTAGGAAATTACATCCTACTTTTTCCTAATGCCTTTGGATGCTCTCAGATCTGCTCTCAGGAGAAGGACAAGTGCACTGTGTTTAACTTTGGGGTTCTTAATACATCACTGGAAAGGCTATTTTCTGCCGAAAGGCTGTCAATCTGTCTGGTCAAAGCCTATTGCTGTTCTCGTCGTGTTGCCATCTTTGCATATTATGTGTTATCCTTCCTTTGAAATTCAAGTGTTAGTGTTTCTAGAATTCTTCTTTTTGCTTCTTTTTCTGCAAAATAAATTTCTTGCCTATCTGTCCTTCTTGTTCTGTGTGGATGTTTGTGCATTTGGACATTCCATTGTTACAGGTGTTAGGAAATTGAAATACAGTGGTGGGTTAGTGAAGTAGAGGGATTTGTGGTGCTGTAATGTGAACAGCATGTGAATTGGGATTGGTAGCTACTGCCTTTTGCTTTAAGGATGGCAAGTGTGAAGATTGACAGGACAATTCTTAGTTATTGCCCAGTAGTTGCTGTAGAAGAGTTGAATTTTCCACGATTTTTTGGGATGCTGTTCAACAGGAAATCTCTGCAAGGTCAGGAAAAGAATGTCAGTAGGGATTTAAGGTTTAAAGTTGCCAGTCGTAAAGCATTGTGATGCTGAATGCTATTGAACGCTTCTGGGTGCACTTTAGTCATTGTTAGGCTACCATTTGCATGCCAAAGTAGAAAATAATTATTTTCTTGGGTCAGTAGTGTTACTTGGGATAGGAATGGGATTATTTCCTTGTGAATAAGGGTGCTGCAGGAAAAAGAGCCTTGAAATCTTGTTGCTCTGGCTGGTGGCTGTAAAATCCAGGATTTTGCAAGGAAAATGCTTATACTTCGAGATTGGATCGAGTGCTGAATTTTTCTTGAGTTTTCCTGGAAAGCCTAAGTAGGTGAAGTCTGGGGAAGGAAATAACTGGTGATGGAGGATGCCTCAGCATCTGCTGGGATAAAACCCACCCTTCCATTTCACCATATGGTTAACAACTGTTATATTCCTGTTGGTCCTGATTTTCTATGTTATGCAGGATTGAATGGTGGTGTTTTACTGCTTTTATGCTCTCGCCTAACATTTGAACTGCACTTTTCCTAACTCCACATATTCCATATGGAGTGGGATGAAGAGATGGCTTCCCCCTCCCCTTCCTCTTCAGAAACATCCAGCACCAAGTCTACGTATAGTCTTTGGAGAGTAGACTTGCATTTCCCATAGAAGGTGATACAAACCTTCAGGAGATGTACTTCAGAAATTATCTTCTGCACAGCTGTGTTGAGGTGTGTGGTTTTTATTATCATACAGTGGTCTTACAGAGCTGTGCAACTGTGGAGGGAAGATCTGAAGGAGTGTTAATTAATCCAGTGTCCTACTTAAAAATTCTCTGAGTTGACTTCTGTCTAGTTGACTTTTCTGAACCGTGCGTCTCTTCCTTCCCACCTCAGTGTCGGAGGAAAGCTGTTGAAGTAATGGCTTCTCTGGGCTGCGTGGCAGAGGAGGACAAGGTGCTTCTGAAGGGGCTGGCACCACCCTGGCTGCCACCAGTCCCACAAACTCCCCAGCCAGCGCGTGTGCTGGGAGTACTGTGATGCATGAGATCACTGGGTATTCATACAGCGTTTTTGATATGAGTAAAGGTTTTATCTGGGGAGTGAAGTGTGTTTTGGCAGTAAGCCCACACAAAGCAAATAGCATGGCCTTTGCGTCTCTAGTTATGACCTCATATCTCATTGTTTGTCTTCCAACAGAAGCCTTGTATTGTTCGATTATTCCACACAGTGCTCTTAGAATCTGTAGTCCCTAATAAGAGAGTTGCTTTCCTCCCATAACTTGTAGGTCATCTTCCAGGTTAAGGTGCATGTGATCAGGAAAGGCTGTAATGCTAGTTTTAGTTATTCACAGCTCTGGGTTTATTTAGTTGTATTGTAACCCACCTTTTAATAGTTGCCATGATAGAGCTCTTTATGGGAAGGTTTTTAACTGCTTTTCCAGTTTTTGAGATCCAGCCGGGTACTTCGGGACCGCTTAACTGCTTTAGGAAGGTCTAGACCTGGCTGCCCTATTTCTCCCTCTCTTGTAGCTATATGGGATAGATTACATTGTTTTCTCTATTATGAGCAGAAGTCAGTCTGTCTGTGTGCAGGTTCAAACAGAAGACAGATTCCAGCAGCCTGATGTACAGCTTTGGGTCAGGGCTGTGGAGGTGACAGCTGAGCTGCTGCAGAAGCACCTGCAGGCAGGTAGGGACAAGCAGAGGAGGGCAACCTTTGAGCTATGGCAGGAGAGGATTTCTGGCCCTCCGCTGTCACCGAACCATTCTCAGTTCAAAGCCCATGGCTGTCTGCCTCTTTTTTTTTTTTTCCACAGAGATGCTCTTCGGAAAGATTTGGCTGACTGTCAAGCTTAAAATCAAATGGCTCAGATTAGATGATTAGATTAGCTTTCATGGCATTTCATTTGATTGTTTTAAGACAGAGACCATTATAATTTGATGAAATACTTGCAAGCATTGCTGCTTGCGGTAAGAAATAAACTGCCTTTGTGCGGCACAAAACTGCTTCATCTCAGCAGCCTGCAGTCTCGCTTTTGGGTGTTTGTGCAGAACGTCTCCACAGCCCTCGTTGGCCTGAGCTGCTGACAGGAACATGGAGTGCGTTTGTTTTTCTTTTTCCCCTGTATCTGCTGGTCTGTGAAGTCAGTACAAGCACACACTCTTGCTTCGTTCTTAAGTGTTTTCTCTCTGAAAGCTGAAGAAACAGTAAGCTGTTTGCTAGCTGAGGAGTGCCAACCTTTTGGCTTCAAGCAGTGGCCCCCTCCAGAAGCTTTGTCCCTACAGACCGCTCCTCCTAACTTCCCACATACTCTGGGTGTGTTTTTTTGTCTAATGTGGTTCTGTGGAGCTAGCGGATGCTCTGAGCTCTGTCATACTTCTACAGTGCTTTGCAGAGAGGAATTGTGCAATAGCAGAGTGAAAGATAAGCAAGACCAGTATGAGGATGTCACAGGAATCTGCCGTGCTGTCAGTTCCCTGCTCCACCCAGTAGGCAGAAGTAGCAGAAAGCCTTGTAATTAAGTGATTCCTTTAGTCAGAAGACTGAAAAGTGGGTGTAAGCTTCAGCAGCAAAAGCATCACAGACTTTTTCGTCTTTGTCCTGGAACAGCAATCAAGACTGAGGAAAATGCATGCATAAAGCGAAGGCTTTTCTTGTCCCATGTACACTGTTAAGGTTCTTGTGGATAGAAATGAACAGAAATGAACATACCTTCTAGCAATGACTCTGTCATCTAGGTGTGCAAGGAAAAATCTGCCCAATACTTCCAGCTAGCTGTGAGCCTCAGAGATGAGATATGCTCTAGAGGACAGCATCTCTTTTTTTGATGCTGAGGCAGCTGATGTCTGTCAGGGATGTTTACCTTTAGGATTGCTGTGCTGTTCACTCTTTGCTTCAACCAGCCTTATGGCTACTAGGTAATGAAAGCTTTTTCTGTCCCTCTGTTTTATCACCTCTAAGATTAAGCTTCAACTGAGACACAAAGCTGGATATTTTTGTGGATCTGAACTGTAATTGATAGTCTTAATATTGATGAGATCTGCACTGTTTAAATCATATTTAACTGCAGAAATCAACCAATACTTACATAATTTCAATTACATGGAGAAAGCGTTATCAGGCTTCTGGCTGTGGGAACTCTTCCTTGGGCTGACAGCAGCCATGGGATCGGGGCAGGTGGCCCTGCAGGAAGGCAGGTTCACAAGAAAGGCATTGTCTTGGCCTAGCCTCTCTCCTAAAACAAAAACAGGTGGGTTTCCATATCTCACCTGGTTGGGCTTCCAGAGATGCTTTTGTATGAGAAAGTGGAATTTACTCTCAGCATCAGTAGTCAGTTACCTATCACCGCTTTAGAGCACATGGGGGATGAGGAGCCCATTCTTTTCTAAAAACACTCATTGAAGCATTTATTTTGTTTTGTGCATTTTTTTCAGATACACAAAATTAATTAAAAATAAGTTCTGGACTGCTGCTCTTATTTAAGTGTGATAAATACTTCGTTGGTGCTTTCAGCTGTACCTAGAGCTAAATGGAAGCATCTTCTTTCCCTAATTAGGCTGTTTTATTTCAGCCTTGTCTCTGCAGTGATACCTCAAGCAACTGCCCAAAATGTGTGGAGAGACACAAGACTCAAGTAAGGGAGAATCATGACAGTTTTTGCCCTTGAAGTGTAGTAGTGGGACCTCCCTGGAAAAAGAAGGATGCAGCTGGAGATGTTCTGTTGGTGTAACTCATTTAGCAAGTGAATGTGAGGATGTACCGTAGCCTGAACTCCTGTATGTGATGTGTGTCTGTGAGAGCAGCGTGCCCTGGTGTCCCAAGGGCAGACTGTCAGGTCTCTTCAGAGCAAAAGCAGGTGCTGAGTTGTGGCCTGCACTGGGTAGGAATGGGCTGCTAGGGATGCAGGGCTGGGGGTGCTCTGCTCCAGTCTCTGGGCCTGGGCTGGGAGCCCTCTCTCCCTAAGGTAGATGCTCACAACAGCAGGAGAGCTCGCTTAATTGGAGGGAAGATCTGGCATGTTTAATTTCCATTTTCAAGTTATATGGTCTTGATTTATGCTATATTATATTTCTGTTATGTCAGGGCAATGTTTTTAGGGATCTAGTTAGCATTATTTAATCAAACTGGCTAGGTTAATTTTGTACCTTGTTCCTGTGAATAGTGTTCTTCAGACAATAAATGAGGCTCAAGTTCATTAAAAGTTTTTTGGGCTATCAGCCTCAGTTCATTGTGTCGCTACCATAACGTTAGGAGTAATGAACCAAGAGCATCATTTATGCTCTTGCATCTGGCACTCCTGTTCTCATATTTCTGTAATAGTAGAACTCAGCAGTGAGAATCGTGTCTGTTTTGGAAGAACAGCATTCTCAGGTCTGATAATGCTATTCTCTTTTCTTCAGCCTGTGCTTCCTGGGCTCATGCCGAGATGACACTTGGACATACAGGAGCTACAGGTTTTGAATGTTATTTTTTGTTTATTTTTGCAGCACAGAGCTGTATGGAGCTGCAGTTTTTGTGACCCAACATTAAAATGCTACGGAAGTCTGGGAAGCTCTGTCAGCAGTTCAATTATAGGAATTTTCTGTGTCTTATTAAAATAAACACTTGGTGTCTATGGATTCTTAATAGGGTAACAGTCTTAAAGTCTAAGAAATGTATTTAATCAGAAGTAATGCATGAAAACGTTGTCTTGTCAGTTATGTTGTGCTCTGAAGCACGTATGTTCGTTGTGAAAATGTTACAGTGGTTACCTTTCAGAAAACAGAGTTGTTTTGCTTCTCGGCTATGGTTGAGGTCTGTGACACACACACACACCGTGCCTGGGAGCAGCAGTGTGTTCGTAGAGCACCTCCTGCCTGTGCCCTTACAACCACTGCTGCTTTAGGTGCCTTTGTTTTGTTTATTTATTTGGTGGAGTTGTATGCTGTGCCTTTAAAATAGGAGTTAGCTTCTCGCTGGTGGCAGCTGCACCAGCAGTGAAAGCAAAGCAGAGTATTTTAATAGTTGCTTTTTCTCCATACATTCATTTTTTCTGCTTGTGTTTTGTTATCCTTTTTTCTGGTGGAATGGAGGCGTAGTGAGTCTGTAAACAGTCTGAATGACTGTTGTCTCACGTACTTTTTGTATGAATTAGGATTCCATTTTGTAGCTGTTGTATAATGTTGGAAAGTTTTAGTGTTTGGTAAAGTGTGAAGCTGCCATTTATCTCTGGAGATCTGTTTTTGTCGAACTGGTGCTTACGGATTGCAGCTTGCTTCTTGTTCTCTTACTCTGCAGTGGCCATCTAGCTAAAGGAGCAGGCTGAGTTTATTCCTGGGGACCTGGGAAAGGAAGTCCTTTCTGTACAAATGCAAAAAGCTTGTGTGGTCACCGTGAGAGCCCTGCCGCCACAGCACTCTCCTAGTGATGATAGATGAAATCCAAAGCCTCTCATCTATTTCTGGTCCTAAGACAATGAAAATCCATGGGGAAAAAAGTGTTCACCTTGCAGTGACCGAGATATCTTGGCTCAGAGTTGTGTAGCCCATTTTGAGAGCAGAATTTTGTCTTGGATTTGAAATCCACTGAGTGTTTCCTCTCTGTTGCTCACACCTGTCCATCTGGCACGTGTTTTGGGTTGTATTTCTCATTGGTACTGTGAAAAGGATTGCGTGGCTCAGAGACTTTTTGTGACATAGTGCAGGGTCTGCTGCCTCAGCTTGTTCCTCATGGCGTCCTGCTCTGATCTCTTGCTACCGCACCTACTGCAAGAAGCAGTGGTTTACAGAGATCCTTGCATTGCTGCCTGAAACTTACCTCACACAGTTTGTTTGGCTTGTGATTCATTTACGGGATTGAGCAAAGAAAAGGGGATTGAGGCTGAAAATGCTTTGAAATGAGTCCTGTATACGTTCAGTGCTCAGGAATGTTGTGCGACTGGCGTGATGATGGTCTGTGTCTGCAGGCTTGCAAGCACATCTGAGCATTTTGCATGGCATACTGGCAACCACGAAGAATATTCATCGCTATATAAATGCTTGCCTGCCTTACAGCGGCACAAAGCCTTCATTAATATTTGCAATATGAGATTAATGAAAGCACAAACAAAAGGTTAGTAGAAGGGAATGGATTGGACTGCTTTAATACATTTGTGGATGTTGAGGAGATTCTTTGTGTTTTGACAGAAGATGAAAAAACTGCAATGTGGGGAAGGTGAAAAATGTTCCTCCGCAGATACCCAGGTTAGCTTCATCTTCGTAAGGAGTTACTCTGCAAGGTATATTGCTGATGCTTGAATTCTGCATCTGCCTGTTTTGTATAGACACTGTAGTGCAATTACTACTTCAGAACACGCAGAATAGACTTGTTTTGTCCATACTGGTCCTAATAGTTATACCCAATTTTTATCCTGTTACCAAAGACGGGATCATCCTAAGTCTTGTTGGTGAGGTACCAGGAAAATACCATACAGTCCTCAGTAAAGAGATGGAATGGCCTTGGAAGAAATAGAAATATTTTATCATAACTTCTTGTAGTTCCTGTTTCTGGGAGTTCCTTACAACAAATGCTGCTGCTGCTTTCTTTTCAATTCTTTTTACATTTCCCAAAGGATGAGAAGTAGATGAGAGGAGCAGTTCACTGATTCTTTTCAGTTCTTCAGAAGCATCGCTGTTTCTTGGAAGAGGCATATCATTGCCATTAATAGAATATAGATAAATACTGCCTCTGATTAAGAAAATGTGGAGAGTTTTGTTTGAAAACAGCTCTGTCTTCTGAGCTGGTGGGAAGCTCCATGTCCTCATCTCATAATCTGAGGATCAGCGCAAAATCCCAATTCTAGCTTTGACAGTTTATGAACGTTCAGAATATCATCCCACTACTTTATGAACTGCTAAGAGATCTTTAAGAAGTTTGACACTTAAGCATTGCAAAGGATATGTGTGAAAACTGGCATGGAATTCATGTAAATGTTATTTGTTTTTCTATTGCCTTTTTAAATATAACTCCTTAACTCTTCCACCATCCTTGCCCTCACTGCTCCAACGTTCTTTTCTTAGAATTCTGTGTTCTCCTTGTTTTATTTTTTGGGTGGTGGAAGGGTTGTTGTTTTTTTTTTTCATTGTCTCAGAAGATTCTGTGTGCTGTGGGAGGTGAGGCAATGCTGGTCTTGGCAGAACACCACAAAGCCAAGAGAGTAATTAAATGACGCAAGCCTTTGATTATTTTTCTCTCTCAAGCTTTCTGGCACGGCTGGGCATTCCGATTGCAAAAGGAGGATCAGGAGGAGAAACTTCTAAAGATTGCGTGCAGAATTAGAGGAACTGTATTGGAGACTCCGTGCTGCTCTCAAGCTCTTTGCTCTCAAGTTCTGGAGTTGCTGCTTTTTTTCCCGTGAGGATAATGCTGCGTTCATCACCCAACATAGAAGTAACCGAAACAGAGCTGCAAGGGTTTTGTTTTGCTTTTGGTTTCTGTGCTCTCTCGCTAATTGGATTTTTCCCATCTTCAATAGGAGGATTATAAAGGAATCAGTGAAGCTGTTTTTCTGGGGGGGGCAGTGGGGGGAAGGTAGCTGTTGGTTTTTCTTCTCTCATTTCTGGGACTTCCTTAATCTGCCGTTTGTTCCCTGAAGCCGCTGCCCACTTAGAAAAAGGAGCAGCAGGGTAACAGATGAACTTGTAAGACCATGGATTCCTTCCCTTTCGCAGACTTTGTGGCTGCTTGTAAAGGAGGTTTTTGCATACATAAGCATCAAGTGAATAGTATCCTGGGCTGGGTTTAAAAGAAACAAACTGCTGCTGTCCTGAAGAAAGGAGAAATTCCATTTAAATTACAACGTGCAGAAGGTTGGATGTCGTTCCAGTTTTGAATTTTGGTGAAAGAAAGGGAAGATCTGATCAAGTAAAGTACTCTGCCAGCCAAAACCCACATGTTCTACAGCTAAAAGTGGAAGATGTCTTGGAAAAGAAGTTACTTTTCTGTGGGCCGAGGGAATGTCCAAGGGATGTTTACTCCACGAAATACAACTTCGATAGCACCCAGTAAAGGTCTCAGCAACGAACCGGGGCAGAACAGTTGCTTCCTGAACAGCGCTCTGCAGGTGAGAACACAGTGTAAACTGTTTCTGCCACCTCTTTGTGTTGATTGCAATACTTTCTTAGGCTGTGATGTGCAACAAATGTAGTCAGGTTTGGCATCGTAATTGTTTGTAAGCCTAGATAAAATAAAACTAAGTTTGGAAATGCGTGTTTGTTGCCTTATAGAAAAGCTTTTGTAAGTTTCAGCTTTTCTTGGTGCTTTGGCACTTGAATCCTTTCTGTCTGTGTAAACTGGTAAGCTGTCAACCAAAGATGAAAATGTGTAGTAGAATGTTGCATTAAATCTTCTAATCTAAATTATGTCTACTCTTTAAAGCAAATTAATTATTTTTTGATGATCTAATCCAGGTCAAGGGTTGATAACATCTATGCAAACTCCTTTTTATGCAGTCCAATTTTCTTTTTTACTGCTGATTTGCAGTTTAGATGCTGGAGTACTTACCTTTTGATCTGGAAGAATCAAATCTCCTGTGTCAAAATGCAGCGGGGTGCCTGCTATACGTGCATTGTCACTGTTTACATATTTGGGGCATCTGTTTGAGTTTCAGCCCTCAGTCTCATTCCCGCTGTGTAACTTGTCCGGGTAGCACAGGCTGTGTCACTGCAGCTTCTCAGTTAGCTTCAGGCTTTGAGATATCCTGGTGCTGCAAGTAATGCAAATGGAAACTTCAGTGATTCCCCCATAGTCTTAGTATGCCAGGAAGTACAGGACTAGATATGAAGGGAACTAAGTCAAGAAAAATGCAGTTTTCAGTGATGTGTTGTCTGCTTTTGTTAAGCTGCACAGTGCAGTCACTGTCTGCCTCCTGGTCCTGAGCTACTGAGCCTAGGTCAGATTGAAGTAGAGCCCAGTGCAGCTGTGTGCTGTACAGGAAGGTAGAAGTGTGAGACCTGGCCTTCAGTGCGCTTCAGAAATGGTTTCCTTCTGAGTGAGAATGCCAGAAATACTTGTAGCCAAAGCTTATTATTTATTACCATTATTACTTAAAAAACAGGATGTTAACAATTTTATATTCTATATACTTCTGCTTTTTGTCTTAGTTTTTTAATCAGTGTTATTCTGAAAGACTCCTGAATGTTTGCTGTTCTTTACTTCTAGGTATTTCTATACACATTCAAGATAAGCTCCAAAGGCAATTACACTGACAAACTGGACTAGTTCCTAAATGTATTTTTCTTTTTGTGAAGCCTGCAGTAGCTGCTCAGGAATGTTGTATGTAATCAGATGCTTCAAAGACTTACATTGCCTCACAGGCTCTTAAGTACAGGGAGAGTTTGAGTAAAAACATAACCCTAACAATTCTGAGGGTTTGGGAAACTCTACAAATCAAATATGCTCTAAAAGTGGTGTTTTTGTAGTTCAGTTTTGGGTAGCATTTGGGTGCTGTGACCTTGTTAATGAATTGTTACAGATACTTTACATTTATTGAAAACAGTACAATTTTTTTTTTTCAGAATTCTGTTTTTCTAGTGAGTTCCTCAGAGCAGATTAATTGGTTAGATGTTTGGTCCCTCTGTTGGTGCTAACAAAGTGTTCAGTCAGTCACATGCCAGCCTGAGCCATTGCGTTCTGCCTGGAGCCTGGCACAGTGCAATTCAGGTCAGGGCTGTTCTCAGTGCGGGCTTCTGCCTCCTGACTGAGGGCAGGGCTGGCATGAAAGACCACTTACTGCTCACTGAAGCAGCCAGCAACAAGCATGAGGAGCTGCCTGTCGAACATCTTGGGTCAGTGCTGGCACTGTTGCGCAGATGAGAATGTGTATGGTTGCCCAGGTATGGTAATAAAACTTAACCCAAAGATTGGTGCTGTTCCAGCCAAGTTTGCCTCGTGCTGTTGCTGTGATTATCACCTCAATAACCTGCCCTGAAAGAAAAGTGTAACTGTCCGCAGTGGTTAGGGTTAGAAATCTGCCAGTCATCAGTGTGTAAGAGCACTTCCTAATGACAGGATTTGGGCATAGGAGACTTTGGCAGCTTATTGTTTTGACATTCAGGAGCTTGTTAATGCACACACTGCTGGTGTTCCATTTCTGATGTTCACCCTTTCTACTCAGAACATTGAGACTGAAAGGGAGGGGAAACGGGATGCAAGGAGCTGCCCTGGGCATCTCGGGGTTGTTACAGCTCTGCACAGCTTTGCAGCATGGTATTGCTGCAGAAAGCAATATGGTTTTGGTCCAAAGCACATGAGAGCAGCATCCTGCTGTAGTTTTATGCATGTAAGTGGTATACCTCTTGAGAAGGAAAGATGAAAATGTCAGCTTGCAGTTAGCTAAAAGGCACACTGTTAAAAGTGATGTTCATTGGCACCAGTGTATTATTAGAATAGTTTAGTGTGTGCAACTTTAGTCAAAGCTTTTTGCAGTATTTTATGGTCTATATTCATACCATCAGCCGTGCTCCTCTTTGTGTTTCAGGTTCTTTGGCACCTTGACATTTTTCGCCGCAGTTTCCGACAAATCTCAACGCACAAATGTATGGGAGATTCGTGCATCTTCTGTGCTCTCAAGGTAAAGATTGGAAAATAATTCTTTTAAAGCCACAGAAATATCTCTGGTATTTTTATGTCTAATTAAACTTGCATCTGGAAATTGGTGAGAGCAGAGGTAAATCTGATCAGGTGCAGCATGCAGCTATCATAGTGCTGGTGTGGAAAATGCTGTAGGTAAGTCACAGTTAGGACTCTGTCATCAATGGAGTGCAGATCATTGCAAGCCTCCATGTTTGAAATATCACTTCAGACAGTAAAGCGCTGTTTTTTTTTATTTTCCTAAATTGTCATTTGGCTAATAAATATGCTATCATATACGAATAGTATGTTCTTCAGAACTCACCCTTCCTTCAGAGCTTCTTTAAATGCCAGCGTGAAAGGCCTTTCTTTTCAAAAACTGTTGATTATGTAAGGCTAAAAGGTATTTTCTACTGTAAATATTGATGTCTGCATTAAATGGCTCAATTCTTTTTGGTCTCTGATTCAGAAAACATCAGTACTGTTCTTAGATGCCGATAAAATATCTATCTGAGATGCTGCCTAGACAGTAAGATCTAGATGCTAGTTGTTGTTCAAAGTACTGTTACATACTTGGGTAAACTGTACAATGCTGCATCTGTTCGTATTTACCCATTACTTTCTTTTGCTTCTGTTTTGGATTTTTGTGTGTGTGTGTTTCTGTTCTTCTTGAATTTTTCTGCAAACCTACTGCTGCCTCTGTAGCCTGGTGGGAGAAATTGTCATAAGCAAAACATAATGAAAACTTCAGCTTTAATGTTCCTGAGCAGTGATTTTTCTTTCTGAAATGACAGCCATTTTCTTTGATCATAAATGGGTTGTAAAATCTTAGTAAATATTTAAATTTGTTGTGGGAGATCTTATTGTACTATGAATTCTGTGTGCAGTGATGAAAAGGAGAGATAGCATGTCTTATGGCAAAATTGAGAGTGCAGGGTTTGAATTGAGATCATCTGAAGTTCACAGGCACTATTTATGGTATAATAGCAGTCTTGCTTCTGGTGAGTGATTTTTGGAGGTACTCTGGTCAAGATAGCCTCAAAATCAGGTATCTAGGGAGTTCTTAGGATGTTCTGGAGGGGTTTTCCACTGCAAAAGAACAGCAAAGAGGAAACTCTTAAGGCATGAAAGAAGATGAGTTTTATTTCCTTCTTAAGAAGAATCTGTATCAACACCTGCTGAAATGATGAGAGGGATATTTACAGCAGTATCTTCAGAAGGGGATATTATAGTATGTCAAAAGAAGGACATCCGAAGTGAGAAATACAGCTATGCAAGCAAAGGAAAGATGGAATATTGAGTATATCCCTTTCCCTATAGAGAAATATATCCTTTTCCCTATAGAGAAATGATAAAACTTTAGTGTTGATTTGGTTTGAGTTCATGAAATCCAGTGAGATAAATGACTCAAAGCTGATACCCTCCAGTATTGCCAAGTGATTGCTAGCATTCTTTGGTATGTAAGGGCAAAAAGAACAGGATTTGGGAAATAATCACAAATAAGTTTTTGTTGTTCTTGTGTTTAACAAAGCAGCAAGATATTGCAGAGATACCAGGAGTTCAGGTTCTGCCGTTTGGTTGAAAGTACAGTGGACTCTGAGGCAGATCTGGTTTGTTTTAATATAAAGACAATAGCTGATGTCTTGTTTGGAGTGAGAGCACTGAGAAAGAGGGGAGAAAATGGAACTCCATGAAAGAGGAGAAGATGAATGTTTATGTAGCTGTTACAGAAGGGTGAACAGAGCTCTGGAACAAGCTGCACAGAGAGGTTGTAGAGTTTCCTTCTCTGGAGGTATTCAAAACCCTCCTGGATACTTTCCTGCGTAACCTACACTATGGAGCCTGCTTTAGCAGAGGGGTTGGTCTTAATCTCCAGAGGTCCCTTTCAACCCCTGTAATTCTGTGAACTGTGGACGAAGATGCATCTGGAATAGCAGTACCAGCGTTAGAGGAGGAAAGCGCTACAGTAGGGCTTGCAGGGTGGCAGAATCTCTGGAATATATGTATTAAAAGCAGACGTTGGGTCAAATAGTGTTTAGTTTTGTTGATATGATTCTTGCTTTTGATGTCTTACTGAAGCGTGCAGCATGCCATTGTAAGCTTCTAAGGGCTAGAGTGGTTGAATTCACTAATTGTGTGCCTGCAGCCATATACTTGTTTTTAAATTATGCAGCCTTACAAAAAGTTGCTGTTCTCTCTTCTTGCTTGCAGGTATCTTCCAGGATTTTTTTGTTTGCTTTCTTTCTGTAGTTCTTAACAATGTCATGTTCAGCCATAAGGTGTTACAACCTTAAGTTTCCAGCATTGTGCCTAATCCTGGATGATCTTTTGCACGCTTTAGAATACTTGAATCTGATTATGTGCAGAATTCCAGTAGCTCAGAAAATTCAATACAGAATGAAAAATACTGAAGAAGTGCATAAGCAAGTAAAGAATTATCTGGAAAATTATTTCTGAATGTGGGCAATAACTAGTACTTGATAAAGTAAATAAATTCCAACTGGCTTTAACCCAAACCAAAATGTTTATATTTTCTCTAGCCACTGCCTGTTTTGCATGGGAAATATCAGTGTTTTACCCAAGTCTGTTCTACAGCCTTCAGACAACTTACATATGTTTATTGTAAAGCTATACAAGAGAAAAAAACGTAGAAATCTGCTTGATAAGTCAGAACTGATATAGTCCTGCTTTCTTTAAGTTCATTAACTTAGCAGTATCTCACAATTTTGTTATTCTCTGAAGGATGTCATGACAAGTTTCCACCTTTATTAAATGGTGTAAAATGTTGATGTTCATACATAAATACTTCAAAGATTTCCCTGACTTTCATGGCGTTACTGATTCAAATATTATACAGATATGTAATACGCTAAGTCAAATTGGGGATGTACACCTCCCCCCACTCTCAAACCAGACCAAAAAGCCCCTCACAGACATCAGAAACATAGGTTATCTTGCATGCAACTGGAGGAGCGAAGCTCCTACATGAACAGGGTATGCATGAGGGATAATCTCATACCACGGAGATGATTGCATTCATCTTCATGAACTCCTTAAGCAGGACAGTACAAGGAAGGGGGGAAAGAAAAACTATTTTAAAGTATATCCTTGTTCTCTGCTGCCCTCTGTATCAGTGGTTCTCAAACTGTTCTTTTCCTGGAGGAGTTGGGGTTGTCTGCTGCATGGTATGTGTAAACTTGCACATGACAAATGTGATAATGTGCTTAATATGCACTTAATACTGCAGGCATCACCAAGAGTGAATTGTGTCCCAGTGCAGCCAGATCATCCCTTCCCATCGTTACTCATTTTTTCCTCTGCTCTGGTCTTCTTGTCTGCACTGGAAGCCTGTAACTGTTGTCCTGCCAGGGTATTGCCAACTTAGCCTTAGTAGGTCTTTGACGTCCTCTTTCTCTTGAATCTTGCCTTAGGCTTTGCTAAGATGAGGGAGAAGATATGTCTGGATCCGCTGGGAAGCCAAGAATTTGGAGCTCTATACCATTGCGAAAATCTCCTATTAGGGTCTGGGGAGAGGTAATTAGCTCTGCATGCTGCCAGGTGGATCTGCCCGAGATTCTGCCAAGACCGAGTGAGGATGGGGCAGGATGTGTTTGCTTTTC
Source organism: Bambusicola thoracicus (assembly GCA_002909625.1). Lineage (NCBI taxonomy): Eukaryota > Metazoa > Chordata > Aves > Galliformes > Phasianidae > Bambusicola > Bambusicola thoracicus. The sequence continues at coordinate 8,340 of PPHD01001564.1, read as the reverse complement.
TTCAAAGCATGCTGGCATGTTCTGCTTCCAGCCTAGCCTGGGAAGGGGGCAGTACCTGGGGAAGAGTCTCCATCCCACCCCTTCTCTCCAGCTTGCCTTGGCAGGATCCTTGCTGTGTTGGGCAGAGAGGGTTCACGCTCTTTCCCAAATTAGAGCAGTTGCTTTAATGGGAGCATTTTCTTCCTGATGACTCCAGAGGAAGATAATCTCCACTAGGCTAAATTTAGCCTTTGAAAAGCACCAAAGTAGTTATTTTTTCACACATGCTTGGCTTGCTGCAACTGTTTCTAGGGATTCTGATGTCATGCACAGTATTTACTGTAAATGCTCAGCTATCTCCATAAATATTATTTATAATTTTAAATTTTATTTATGGAAAGAACAATCACAGGACAGTGATGTGTCATATCGGATATCAATTCGCATCTTAGTTTTGTGCCACACTGAAGAGATCCATTTCGTAAATTCTTAGAGTAGTTTTAAGACTTGCTAAGCTACCTGGCTATGTTTGCGGATTAATTGCAGATTTAAGTTTTGTCCATTTTGAAGGAACAGTGCATCAAGAGCTGTAAAAAGACAAGGAAGAGCTGCAGACCCTGTACTGGAATCCCAAACACTGTTCCTTAAAATTTTATAGCATTATAAAAAAGTGTTTTTTTTGTACAGTAGGTATCTTTGTCACGATGCCATTTGCCTGCTGTGACACTGGAACAGCTTTTTCATTTATCATTAATGTTCAAGTCTACTTTGTTATGTTTTCCTTTTTCTAGAGTATGGCTTTACTTTGGTGTGTGTTTATCACAGCTGGAAGGGGACAGGAAGGGGGAAATCCGTTCACTGTGCTGAGTGTGCCACAGAGAGTTTGTTCTCCTTCCAGGGATTGTACTGGGAGCTCTGTAGTGCCAGGATATCGGACAGGGTGTTTTTTGTAGTTTGCAAAGAAGAATACTCTATTGATTGATAAATTCCATCAGGGCTGTTCTTTTTTGTGATTTTGTCATGTGCAACAAAAGCAGGAAGAATGTGAATTTTCTGTGTAGACTCTTGTTGTCTAAGGTGAAAACTGAGAACAATAGGATATTAGAATGCTTAAAGAAACGGAATGGCAATAATTCATGGCTCTGATTAGGCACCTGTTAGAAGTGTAGGGATTTCTTATGGAACGTTTGTAACATGGTTGAGACATTAAGTGAAAAGCTGATTGCAAAGAGTCAGAGTACAATGTCTTACATATATATAAATCTGTTGTCTTTTTTTCTTTTAATTGGCACTTCTAGTTAACTCCCAGACAAAAGTAGTTAGCAGCAAGAACAGTTTCCTGAGTTAATGAACTGGTAATTGAAGCTTCCAATTAATGATTGCCTTTTTACTTGATTTTGTTAGTAGCCAGGTGATGTATGACTTTATAATCCATTTTGGGAAGTGACATATTAATGTTTATTCATGTACAACGTGAATGAAAATATAGATCATGCTGTAAAATAAAGGACTAAATGGAAGTCTAGATTGTTTGTTACCAGACGTGGAGGTTTAGAACGTGATCTGAAGAGACAAATATGGCCAGTATTACTTGCACTAGTGAAGCCAAATATAACATGAGGAAACGTGTGAGAGAAATGTGAGCTAATGGAAATACAGTAGATGGAAATTTAGGGATTGGATGGGAGAAGTGTGAATTTAGCAGCCAGAATTTTTCTTTATTTTTTTTTTATATGTTGGTGTACTGAGCAGGAGGCTGCATCAGGAGAGGAGAGTTTTTGCTAAAAGACAAACTTTATACACAGGGAATAGTGAAGCATTTTGGAAGAACATGTTTTGTTCTGTGAAAGAAATATCACGATGTTGGATCTGCAGTGCTGTCTCCATTCAGAAGGAACTTCTGTACAGTGCTGGAGGAGAAATGATTGTCAGAAAGCTGCCAAGAACAGAACTCAAATTTATAGTGCATGGGTGCCGGTCTGATTCAATAGTTATTGCCAAGTCTAAGCTTGTTCCATCAATCTGGACAGAAATGCTTTAGAGATGTCAATGTACCTCAAGTAAATTGAATTCTTCTTTCCTAAGGAGAAATTGAATTGCTGGCACCATTAGAGATAATTTGGAGCAGATCTTTTAGAGGAGGGTAGGGGAATTCAAAGTTATTTCAGCTTCACAGTCTTGAAAGTAAGAAGTCTAAAACATCAATCCCAGATCTACCTCAAAGAATAGTAGCTGTCTTATACTCTAACCAAATGAAGCATGAGTCATTTTATGATAATACATGTGAATTTTGGAAATCTGAAGAAGAAAGCCAGGTTTTAACTTGAGTAATTGCATAATAAAGTTTCTTTGTCTCAAACTGTAAGTTGTTCTCCTTTGAAGCTTCAGAAAGTTTGTACTGATTCCCACACTTCTCCAACTCGAGGAGATTATTCTGGGAGAGCGCTGACACAGCAACCCCCTGTTCTGACAGATGTCAAAAACCCAAACCTGTAGTAGAAATAACAAGAAGCTTCCAGTTAGAAACTAAGAAAAAGCAACTTGAATGGTAATAAACCAAGTGAGGCCCTGGAACAGATTGCCTGGAGTGGTTAAGGAATTTCCAGTTTTGGATGCCTCTGAGCAAGCTGGCCTAAAACCAACTATGTGAAGAATATAGCTGATCCTGACATAGTACTTGGGCATGGACCAGATGCAACTTCATTGGCTTCAGCAATTTATTTCTGTTATATACTGTTTGTGCTTCTTAATTCTGCTGTCTGTGCTACCTTTTCCAGACCTTTGAAGATCTGTAGAGAAGGAGATGGGGTGGAGAGGAAGAGATGGGCTCAGGAATGCAGTGTTACTAGAAAATGTGCATCCCGCCTGAAAAATCCCATGCTCATACTCTTCTGTACTGGCTATTTCCAACATTCCGATAACAGATCATTAGTATAGAATTCCAAGTCCTGTTGCTAATTCAGTGTTAGGAATTGCTTCCATTTTATGTTAAGCCTAAATATTTTTATGTATCTATGTACAAAAATAGATTTTTAAGTTCTGCTGCTTTGATTTGAGATAATGAAAAGTGGTAAAATAGGAAAGACTTTTCTTGTTCAGAAGGCTTTTAGTAGTGTCTTTTTGTATTGTGACTTTTAAGGATAGTCTCAACTGTATTGGAACGTGGCCATTTTGGGACAACATCAGCACTGTGAATACACTAAAGGGGTTTACGCTGTCAGGTGAAGAAGCTTTTGAAAGAGAACACAGTTTGAATGTTTCATGTATGAAGCTCCCATTAAGCTCCAGAAGCACTTGGAGAAACAGTGTCCTGAAAACTCCTGGAGCAGGACCAGCAGTGCTTTCCTGGTCTGCGCCCAGCTGGCTTTCAGACCTTCATGGGGAACATATGTAAGTGACTAACAGTGTAACTCAAGGGCAAGATCTGAAATTAAGGAGAGAGATCCAACTTAGATTACTTAAAACGATGAAACAGCAGGAAGTGCCACACCTGTCCGTCTGAGAGACAAGACAGACCTGCTCTGAGGAAAAGGTGAGCAAAGAATGTGTCTTGAAAAATAAGGAGAAGGGGAAACAACTTCCCTCTGTCTTGCTCTGCACTCCCCGAGGAAAAGAAAAAAGGCAAAAAAAAAAAATCTAAAACAAAGCCAGTAACAACACTGGGTTCAAAGAGTATTTAATTCTATTTCAAATGGTGTTTTCTGGGGCTTCCTGCAAGACACAGGTAGTGTTCCAAAGTACTTCAAACTCCACTGAGTGATGACACAATAAGATTTGATCTTTGTGAAGACTGAGATGCTCAGTTGTTCATTGTTTTTTAAGACGTTTTACTCTCCATAACTTAAAGAAGACTATACCATTGTGTTCTATGCCATTCCAAATTTTGAAGGACATTCTGTCTAACATTCTGTCTAATGCTGGGGTCTTTTGCTGCTTGATTTTACGTAATAAAATTCTTTATGGTATTCTTTAATGCTACTAGGCTATTTCTGTTGTAAGGTTATGTTTACTGAAATGGTGTTTGTTTGTTTGTTTTTGTTCTTTGCTTTTAATTGTGAAGGCTGCAATTATTTTGTGATGCCAAAAATTTTTTTTAAATGGAGGGTCTTCTGGAAAACTCTAAGATCACATTTTTGTTCCCTGAATCTTTTTATGTTAACTGTTATGGATGTTATAGGTAAAAGTGAAGTATGCTTTTTCCTGAAATGTGGTTGCTTGGTGGCTTCTGCTTTTAACTTGTGAGGAGCCTGTGCTGACTCTCCCCCTGCCAAAAGTACAGTCATTTCTGAGCTCCTAGGAGCAAACCGTGACCTGTCCATCAGTTCCCTGCTGCTCAGTTGCCTGCTAAGCTGCTAGGCAAGTGCCTCAGTTTCCAGATCTATAAAGTGAGACCAATGATAATCAGAATGAACATGCTTCTGAAGCAGTCATGAATACTTCCAGGTGCTCTTAAATCCCTTAAAGGGAAGTGCTTAAATAGGGTGGAATTGTTTTTTTTACTGCTTTGGTTTTTTTGATGGCTGCTGAAATTAGAAAAATCTACTAATGCAACGAGAAACTTGCTCTGTTGTCAGTGGGACAGAAATTGGATTTGGAATTGTTAAGGACAAGCTTGGATATTCTTACAGTTTTCATATATGTGTATGAAGGTAGCTGAGGAAAGGTATTGTCTGTAACTCATGAGATGTGAGACCTGAATTGCCTTATTGCCCTCTCTTTTTTTATAACTTTCTTTGTTATTATCTGATATTCTAATAAATGTGATATCAGAAGAGCTACCATCTTCAGCATGGTGGGCCCTCCTCCATCAATAAACGCTGGAAATATTACCAAAATAAAAATATCAGCGAAGAGAGATGCATGTTTTACATCTGTATTAGATAATCTGTCAACATTATAAATTCTACCGTTTCCATAGCCAGGAATGAAGCAGACACCGAGATTTGTTGGTGTGACTGTGCAGGGACTGGAATGTTCTGCATTCTTTCAGCTCCCTCAAGGCAGCTGAGTTTAGCAGATATCCCAATTTACCTGTTCATTTCCTGATGAGAAGCAAATAAGACCAGTTAAAGGAGAGGAAGATTCAGGTTATTTATTTCCAATGAATATTGATCCAAAGTATGCTGGAGAGAAGCTTTCAGTAATTAAGGGGAGAAGTAGTGCAGGAATGAATGCTGGTACAGGTTCTCATCACAGATTGGAAAGAAAACCAAGCCAACAAACCACTTTGAAGCTGGCTTTCTCATTCACTTGTACTTGTCTAGAAGGCAGAAAAGCCAAGTAGTTAACAACTGAAGATATTGTCTTATGGCAGTGAGAACTGGCTTTTTGTGTGATCTTTAAGAAAGTTGTGTGGAAAGTTTTAGAGGCAAATAAAATTTTGAGATCAACACTGATGAAGATACTCATTTGTCATAAAAATTAGTAAGAATAGTTTGAAAATAAGGGCTAGAATTTTTCACTTACTGAGGATCTTGCGTACCATATTATTCTGTTCTTTTGTAGGAGGGTACAATGAAAAATAACAATTCAGAAAATGTTTTAGAGATTATGCACGTTGGGGCTTATTCAGTTGGGAATATCTGTTGAACTTTCATGCATATAACTCGTGCTTTCAATGATAATGCATTTTATAGAACTACTTGTTGCAAGTCATTACCCAGATGAGCTGTGAGATATACAGGTGTGAAAATAACAGGTGTCTGGAAGTGAGTGAACAGCTGGCCGTAGATAGGAGCTGCTGTTCATGTGATGAATTTCCCTCTGCTTATGCTGACCCAGTCATTGTCTGATTCTTACCTACTTGGGCTTATTTAAAGAAAATAAATTCCTGGAAGATTGTAGACAACACACTGTGGGCTGAAATGTTAGGAAAGCCTTGAATGAGAGAGGAAAGAAAAAAGCATGTGTAAAAAGAATGCTACTGATGTGAAGTTAAAAAGTCAAGTCTGGAAAATAGGAGTAAAAAATGAAGAAGTTTTGGTGTCCATTGTGTTTGTTTCAGGAATCAAAGTTGGAGGAAGATCTAAGGACGGTTATCATGCAGGAAAGCTAGCCTTGTGCTCCCAACCCACCCTTTTTTGCCTCTATGTTCCTTGAAAGGAAGGGAAGGAAAGCACCGGGAAGATAGATAACAGTTTCAAAGGAGAAACCTCTAGGATTTTTTATTGTAGTCCCTTTGCAGTACAAGTATCTTTATCGCTTGATCAACGTGAATTAAAAGCTTGTTTGTTTTCAGATAACTTAGTGGCTGTGTGTTTGAACGTATGGTGGTTAAACTTTTTGTTTGTTTTTCTTACTAGGGTATCTTCAACCAGTTTCAGTGTAGCAGTGAGAAGGTGCTGCCTTCAGATGCCCTACGCACAGCTCTTGCAAAGACATTTCAGGATGAGCAGCGGTTCCAGCTGGGCATCATGGATGATGCTGCTGAATGTTTCGTGAGTATGACTGAAAGATGATCATAGGCATAGATGCAAACTCCCCCATACACAGTCAGCCCTCAACCCCAATTGCAATAGACCTTTCGTCCTCAGAAGGACAGGAGTCACTAAGCTTGAAGTGTCCAGTGGGGGAACCAACATTTGTTTTAAGAATTATCACTAATGATTTTGAAATAGAAATATCAATATTACATACTTAAATTTCAACTTCACATATATACTGCTTGCTGTCTCAAGTATATGTTTGATAGGAATTGTTTTTATAATAAAAAATTCTTTCCATGCTTTTCAAAATTCTGATACATGGTATGATGCTAAAACCTCACAAACATAATGTTCTCAGTCAAAGAAAGCGATCGAGTTTTCTCATCTGCAAACACTTAGAATTGGTTATTAGTGCAAAGGTTTTGTCAGCACCAGCAAAATTGTCAGTTGGAGTTGCTTTCTTATCTGCTTCTATAGCCTTTATATAGATAAAGATATTGGCGAAGATCCACCATTTCCTGCCTTGGCCCTCCTCTTTCCAAATTTCCTTTAGCAGGCATACCTTAGAAAATTTTATATTGCGGAGCTGGTCTGAATTGTTAAGCTTTTAATCACTTAACCTTTTCTTCCGTAAAGGCAGAGGTTTAGTTTAAATGGCAAAAGACCTTAGATTCCTGAGTCCAGGGGAAATTGTACTAGGACAGAGCTGTTTTGCCTAATAATTAATCTTCACCTGATTGTTGCGAATCTATATCAACCATCCATGCAAGTTATGCTGGTGGTGAAAACTGTTCCTGGAAGAGGAGGCAGATTTCTGCTGTCGGTCCCAGATAAGTGTTGCTAGCAATGTGAGGAGAAGAAAATAAATCCTCAGAGCTTTTAAACAGATGGCATTGCCTAGAAAATTATTAGTGTTTTTGTTTCATGTGGAACTTAGTCTACCTCTTCATTTATTAGTTTTCCCTCTCTTCCACAGAATGTAGATTATCATATTTTGAAATGCTTGTGTGGTATAGAAATTGATTTATGGTTACTTGGTGCTCACGAGGAGAACTTAGTAGCAACCAATGTAAAATTGTGGAGCTGTTATATCTGCTACGTTTGGTCAAATCCACTGACTTTTGACTATTGGGCAGAGTGATCAATGACAGAATTTTCAGCTGTACCAGTAAATAAAATAAATGGTTATTTGGCATAGCATTTAAAAATCAGATGTACCATTTTCTTTTACATGTGAAACTACTTGATACTTTTTCACTCTTTCTTGTCTCTTGGCCTAGGAAAACCTGTTGATGCGAATTCACTTCCACATTGCGGATGAGACAAAGGAAGATATTTGCACTGCACCTCATTGTGTTTCGCATCAGAAGTTCGCAATGACCTTGTTTGAACAGGTGAGATGATGCATGTTTTATACACATCGACACTTCTCAGCTTCATGTTTTAATGTGAAGACATGCGTAGCTCTGGACCACCAAAAAAAAAAATCTATACATTACTTTCTCTTTTCCTTTAGTGTGTTTGTACCAGCTGTGGTGCCACCTCTGACCCATTACCTTTCATCCAGATGGTACATTATATCTCCACAACATCGCTCTGGTGAGTTCAATATTTATTTTTGTTTACGGGGAAGAGTACTTCTTTATGCTAACATTGCCATCTGATCTTTACCTTCCTAACGCTAATTGTCCAGAACATGACTTGTTCAAAGTTGGTGGAGCCTTTACTACAAAGGGCTTGAGGGTTTAGTGGAACAGAAAAAAACTTAGGCATGGTTCGGTGTATCTTTTCTGTTTAGTCCATATTCCCTTTCAAACCAGAGCTAACTTAAAGCTAGATCAGGCTTCTCTGGGTTTTGTGCAGCTATGTTTTGGAAAGGTTCAAGGGCAGAAATTGCATTCTTTTTCTGGGTGGCCTGTTCCAGAGCTTTGCCCCT
>PPHD01001563.1:30572-41902 GCA_002909625.1 Bambusicola thoracicus | reverse complement strand
ATGTGGCCTCACAAGAGCTGAGTAGAGGGGCACAGTCACCTCCCTCTCCCTGCTGGCCACCCCTTTTTTAATGCAGCCCAGAACACAGTTGGCCTTCTGGGCTGCAAGTGCACACTGCTGGCTCATGTCCAGCTGCTTGTCCACCAGGACCCCCAAGTCCTCCGCAGGGCTGCTCTCAAGGAGGTCTTCTCCCAGTTTGTATAAATACCTGGGATTGCCCAAACCCAAGTGAAAAACCTTGCGCTTGGCCTTATTGATGCACATTACCTTCTAGTAAAACTTTATTACAATATATTGATGATATTTCAATGGGAGGCCTCACTGAAGAAATAGTCTATGAAGCTGCTACACGAAGTTGGGAATCTATCCAGTTGAGCTCTATCCAGGAAGTTACTTACCTAAGAAACCAATGAAAGGGGAAGGAAAATCAGTCCCAACTGTGACACTCAATATCCTGTTATATATGCCTTTCTCAACAGATGAAAAATCTCTAGTAATTGTTCTAAGGCTCTCAGTGACTTTGGAGGGACTAATCTCATTATTTTCATAAATATCTTGGCCTCTATAATTTATTTAAGAAAAAATGAGTCTGAGCACGGGCTTCCAGTCACAAGACCACGTTTCATCTTTAACAGAATTAATGTAAATAATAATACTTCCATCATTCTACTATCCTATTCCGTCTACTCCTCACAGTGAGATAACAGGGTTTACAGCAAGATCTCAATGTTTAGCACCCCTATCCCATCTGATTTGGGTCACATAGCTGGCAAGTTTCTCAAAATAAACACATCCCATATGCAGAAAGGCGCTTAGGGCTATTTATACCAGTCTCACTATAAATCATTCTCTGTATATCCCTCTGCCTATTTTTAAAGTTTATATAGAAGGCCAAGAGCTACCCCTAGGGGTAGCCCAAAAGTCTACCGTTCACCAGTGTGCACTTAAAATTCATCATTGCACTGCCCTTTGGGAAAATTATTGTTCAGGAGGGACTCTCATTTGAATGTGACTGTACTGAGAGCATGAAAGAGACACGTCATCTTCTATTCCTATTCAAGATGCTTCCCTTTTAACACTAATGATACTTTAGAAGTACAGATTACAGATGGAAGTGTCTGTCTAAGAAAAATAGTTTTGTTCAACAAAGCTACAGATATTTCTGCTGCTGGAAAAGCAAAGATAACTTGGGCTGAATTACTGGCCATTGCCCAATTTTTTGAAGCTGGAGCCAGCACTGTTTATACTGACTCTAGTGATGTACAGAGCCACCCAGTGGCTTGGAAGTTGTAAGTAGTGGTAGTGAAAAGTTAAGGGATGCTTGTACTGGGGAAAACTACGTCCTTTAGCTTTACTCTAGCATATCTGGCTCCATATGCGTTTCAATCCAAAAACTTTATCATAGAATTGGTCATAGCACTGGTCCCAGGATGTGCCCTTGGGGGACAGCACTCATCACCTGAACACAGAGACGCTGACCACAGTACTCTGACTGACCATCCAACCAATACGTTAAGCATGGAATAGTCCACCCTTCAACCCCTATCTGTTCAATTTGGAGGTAAGGGCATTGTGTGGAACTATGCCCAAGGCCTTGCAGCTCAGGTAGATGACATCTGTTGCCCTTCCTTTGTCCACTGGTGCCATCACTGCATCATAGAAGGCCACCAGATTGATCAGGCACAATCTGCCCTTGGTGAAGCCACTCTGACTGTCGTGGATGACCTTGTTTTGCATGTGCCACAACACATCTTCCAGGAGGATCTGCTCCATAATCTTCCCAGGCGCAAACATGATCCTGTAGTTCCCTGGGTCTGCCTTTTTCTGTTTCTTAAAACAAGGAATAATGTTTCTCTACTTACAGTGGATGGGATTTTGTTCCCCAAACCTCTGCCTAGAGATTCAAGGACAAGAGAGGCATGGGATTCCTGACTGTCACCAAAGACTGAGGCAAAGAACTCGTTGAGTACCTCAGCCTTCTCCATGTCTGTTGAAGCCAGTTCTTCCCTCTCATTTATCAGAGGGGGTACAACTTCCTCAGCCTGTCTCTTCTGACCAATGTACATGTAGAATTCCTTCTTGACATTTTTCACATCCTTTGCCAAGGTCAGTTCCATCTTCACCTTGGTTTTCCTGACCCAATCCTTGCACAGCCAGACAGCATCTCTATATACTTTGAGGCCACCCGTCCCTGCTTCCACTGCTTATACTTCACTTTTTTGTTCCTCAGTCTGACCAGCAGCCCTTGCTCAGCTGTGCTGTCTTCCTGCCTCCTGTGTGAGATTTCTTATTCTGGGGAATGGAGAGTTCTTGTGTTCTCAGAAAAACACCCTTAAAGTGCTGCCAGCTCTGATCCACTCCTCAGATCCTAAGGACAGATTCCCAGGGAATCTCATCCAACAATTCCTTAAACAGCTGGAATTTCATTCTCCTAAAGTTCAAGGCCCTGATTTCCCTCTTTGCCAAGCCAGTGTTTCTCAAGATCACAAGCTAAACCAGCAGGATGTGGCTGTAGCCCAGACTGCCTTCAGTCTTACCCTCTTAAATTTCTCCTCTGCACTGATGAGCTCCAGCCTTCACCTCTGGTTGGTTTGTCTAATTCCTGGACCAGGAATTTGTCCTCATCAGACTCCAGGAGACACCTGGAGTCTGTTGTCCTTTTACCTTTTTAAACAGCCATCACTCCGTAAGCAAGAAGTGTAATATAATTAATCCCTTGGTAGAAAGATCGATAAAATTTGACCAATTTATACTTGCATCGTTTTCAGGTTTAGGTATTATGAAACTCAAAATAGCTACAGTAGATTTTTCTGCTATGTTTGATGCTATATAAAATGCCTTAAAATATTCACAGTCTAACTTTAACTGACTTTTGTGACTAACCATTCAAAACTTTTGGACTCCAGGTTATCTTTTAGCGAAACAAGGAGGCATATGTGTGCTCTTGTTACAGCTGCTGGAAGTACATGATTTTATTTTATATCATGCTTCAAATCTTGTATCTCAGCTACTCAAATCAATGTTTTGTACACTATTCTGTTCTCAAGTAAACAGCTTTGCCCAACATATGGACCACTGTCACCAGTAAGTCTTCTTTACGACCTCATTACTAAGCTGTAGGCTGTGATAGGGCGATGGTGTTATCACCAGTGTTCTTCACAGTTAAGGGGTGGTTTGTCATAAGTACACCCTTCTCTGGACTTCTGGTAACATCACTGCCATAATAATAAGGCAAATGGCTATTACATGTAAACAGGCTGATCATGTATCATTCCTGTCCTTTCTCCACATTCTTGGCATTATGAACATAGCCCATCAGTACTGTCACCAGGACAATCACTGAACAAGAAAGCTTTCTGACAGCAGTGTGATAAGAAGGATCACCCACTGTCATTTTGAAAACCTAGTTTGCCAGGTTGCTGTGACACCAGGGAAGGTGCAACAGCACGTGAGACATTGCCTATAATGTCAAGCAGCTGCAAGTATCTGTGGGACTCAGATTGGAACTGCTGCTGAATGGCAAACTGTGATACCCTGGAGACCAGGTACAATTCCACTGTTGTCTGCTTCTCCCAAGGAGTGTGTGACTCATGTTCTTTTAGGTAAGTTCTGAATCTAGACTATGATTACTGTACTGTGTGCCAAGTATTGACAGCTGACTGATTTGCAGCAGATTAAAAATTCAAAGTGACTAAAAATTCTAAATAAGAAAGTTATATTAATGAATAAAATTTCAGTGTAGCAGTAAGCTATGCTGACTTCTAAAGAGTCTGGATAATACTGAGCTGTGTTGATTGCTACAATGCTTATATGATCACAAAGCTCTAATTACAACCACAACTCAATGGCTAGACATGATTCCAGCAAGGCTGCCTAAAAGAACCTGCCTATCTCTGTTACATCCAGTGAGGGTGAGTCACTCAAAAGAGAGTTTGGAGTGATCCAAGAACGCTGGGACCAGTGGGTGCTCAAAATGGTGCTGTGAGGTCAGTAGAACTGCAGAGAAATTTTCATACTGAACAGCTCTGTGAGCTGATGAAATCAGGAAAGATCCCAGTGTGCAACAGAAGGCCCTGAAATGGCCTGCAATGTCTTTCAGGCACATGCAGGAAAACTCCAAGGCTGTACATCATATGTACATCTGGGGCCATTCTGTGTAAAGGTAGGAGTCAACAAGAGACTTTCACCATAGCATCCTAGATGTTGAAAATACATTCTTTTCTTTTCACTGGGGCCCAGGGCCTCCAAATGTATCTTCATCACTCTTGGGCCTCTGAATATGACCCAGGTGGCTTCAGACTGGCTTTCTGTTGTCTTAGTTTGGGTTGAAAGGGACCTTAAAACCCATCCAGTTCCAACCCACTGCCATGGGCCACCAGCTGAGTCTGCCCACGGCACCATCCAACCTGGCCTTGAGTGCCTCCGGAGATGGGGCACCACAGCTTCTCTGGGCCAAAGGTAGAGATGAGTGTTCTCCCTTACAAGTTTAAATAATGCATTCTTCTCAGTCAGGAAGTTCTGAATGCAAAACTTCATGTCTCTTTGCATTTCCATAAGAAAGGCCATATACAACTTTCCTGATGGTGAATATGGGCCTACTCATTATTTGACTTGTCTGAGCCATGATTCAGATGCTTTCATTCTGATTCTTTCACTGGATCAATGGTGTTTAATCCTGGGGATTATAAAGCATAGTTCCCATTTTATGGAGGGTATAATTATAAGAACAAGACATTTGCATGGGGAAGACGCAGAGAGGCTTCCTTGGAAATGGGAGGGTGTATCACTCTTTGCAATGCTGGCTTCTTCAAGATACTTAGGAACTTTATCAAAGCAACCTACTTCAAGTATCTCACAGTGAGTAGGACATGTAGGCACAACTCTGTGCTACCTGCTGAGATGTGAAAGCTGATGGAGCTATTGTCAGCCTGCACAAATATATTCACAATTTAAGTGTAAACAGTCTAGCTATGGAAAAAGAAAGCTCCTAAGGTCTGATACAAAATATTGGTAGCTTTGCTATATGTCTTCTTTTAATGACAAGAGGTTCATCTGCAGCTTGTTTACACTATCATGACAAGTGAATTCTAGCTAAGTTTTACCCTAATAATTTCCACTTGTATACAGAAATCTATACCTTAACTGACATGGTGCCTGGGTAAGCAGGCCCATTATGAGGCTGAGGAAGAGCCTGAGAGCTAAAGACAATTGGGCTTTCAATGCTCTACAGATATTCACAACAGCATGGGCAGTAATTCACAGTGCTGCATTTTTCACAGTGTCACTCAGGTGCTGCTGTGGAGTCTGAACCACCTATAGGCAGCAACCCCAGCATACTGTTTCGGGATGTCACAGTGGAGGAAGCTAACCAAAGGATAGGTCTCTGCTGTTCATATTCTCATAAACTGTTGGAAGAGTGTTGAGATCTGCTGCAGTGGCAGTGAACATAAAATAATACAGACATGTTAGTGAAATGGCCATATGTATATTATCACGTACAATTCTGATTGTCTACTCTCAAAAAAAATATTATGTTTAGATATAAAAGGTACAAAGGAAGATCATAGAATCATGGAATCATTGAGGTTGGAAAGACCACTAAGATACTCTAGTCCAAGCATCAGCTCACACCTCTGCCTGCTCTAGACCATGTTCTTCAGTGCCGCATCCAAATGGTTCTTGGATACCTCCAGTGACTCTATCACTCTTCTTGAGAAGCAGTTATTCGCAATATCCAACCTGAAACTCCCCTGGCACATACTTGAGTCCAGTACCTCTCATTCTTCTACTGTTACCTGGGAGAAGAGGCCGACCCCCACCTTACTGCAACTGAAAAGTTCCTTCTGAGTTTCACCATGAAAAGCAAGCATCTGGTGAGGAACGTGCTCTCAGTCCATGAAGTCTTTTACATACTGCAGCAGAAGGATAGAGGATGATTATTCACTATTATTCGTAATGCTAGATCTCGAGAACAGGTGATGAATTATCACAGAGGAGATTTACAGGTATGGATGGACAAGGAAGTGCAGTTTTTAATTCACATTTGTTGGCCATAGAATAATGTAGGAGCTAAGAGAATCGACAGGCACAGAAACATCAAAGGAGTACTATAAATAAGGGAGAACTGTAAGACTAAGTACAACCTCTGGGCATCTCCTAACAGCAGATGGGCAAGGCCTGGAACTAAGTGCAAGCTAAATGATTGCTATTTATTTTTCCTTCTTATGGCACATGTCAGTGAAGCATTGGTTCAATTCAGCAACCTGTGAACATTCGTATTGTATTTTTAATCCTAATGCCATTGGAGCAGTCTGTCTTACAGGTCATTCAAACCTGTATTACCTTCATAATTACAGAAGTTGCTGTACTGCTCTGTTCTTTCAAATCTTCATTTTCCAGGTCTCTCCTGTCCTCTCTTTCCATTTATTTTTTTAATTTGAATTGCTTGAGTGAGCAGCCAGCACTCCCTTACAACCTTCAAAGAAAAATATCCCATTTATCATCCTGGCATAAAGGGAGATGTTATTGCTTTCTAAGGAAGTTTTAATTTAGTCTTAATTTTCTGGAAGACGGGATTCAACATTCATTCAAATAATTCCCACGCTGAGTCTATTAAGTCCTGCTTAGAACTGAAGCAGTTCTCAAACAGGCATAATTTTGACTGAGACTCCAGGGAACACTCAATTTCATTGTCATCAAAGTAGCAGGTCTCAGTGACTTCCAGCACAACTACATCTTCATGTGAAGTTGTGACTCCTGCTTGGTCACCTCATTAAATAACAGTTTTTGTTCTTTTTTTTTTTTTTTTTTTTTTTTTCCTGCTTTTAATTTCCAGAGTTACATCTTGTTCTGCCTATGTTTGGTAAACAAGTTTATGAAACAGTAAGAGATTACGATCACATTTCCTCTCAGAGTTCCACGGTGTTCTGTTCCCACCATCCTTTGATTTCTGTTTATTTTATTTCTACTGAGGGCCAAGTTTTATTCCTACCCTTTCCTTTTCTGTTCTTGCTCCCAATCTGTCAGAACATTTCATCTCTCCACCAGAAATTATTTGCCCTTTACCTATGTGCTTTGTTCTCACACCTCCAAGGCAACACATCTGCAGTTCTTCCCTGCTGCCGATGAAGAGGTGGTGCCGCTTAAAGAAACCACCTAGTTCTCTTAACTTGCCCTTTAACCTTATGTTCATTTTAGAGGAAGCAAAATTCCCTCCAAGGAAGGAGATACAAATCTATTTGTGCAAATCAGGGCAGATATACACAAATTGCAGGTTGGCAGAAAGATTCCGTTAGACTTAGGCACTTTGTGCCATGGCCATTCTTCTTAGCCACACACAGCATTTGTGCAACTCCAAGAACACTGAGAGGTGATTGTAAGAGCAAGAAAAGGAACATTAGAATTCAGGTTTCTGTTTCTTTCTAGATTTAACTTGAGATCCTCCCCCTAGTTAATCATTATAGTCTGAATTTAACTTTTCAGTTCCGTTAATCTGCATGTAGATTACTTCGCCTTATTCATTTGCAGTAGCAACTAAAAAATCCAGCAAGAGTTGGAAGTTTCCTGTACTATGTGCCATGTAAAATGCACGATGAAACAGTCCTGACCACAGAAATCTGTGATACACACAAAAGGAGGCAGAATTGACACTTTTGTTTTATGCAGAGCTTTGTGTGATAGAAAGATGAAGGCACAAGGGACTTGTATTTAGGCAGGACTTGTACTTAGGCATTCGCAAAATAACCTGAGCATCTTAACCTAAACTTCATACACAGAATCTTTCTGCATTTCTATAAAGAAAAACAGGCACTATCTGGAGAATCACTCATCCTGCCAGATATTTCACTTAACATGCCTGTCTCTACTAAGTAGCTTGAAAATAGGATCTTAATTCCAGCATTTAAATTTTTTGCAGCAGGTAAGGCTGTGTGAGTCCACATGCAATAGTTCTGGCATGTAATAAGACTATTCTATTCAGAACCAAGTAGACTCTGGGATGAGAATGTGGATATTTATCTGATAAAGATCTGAGTTAGTACTGAGACATAAGAACATGGGTTACTAATTGCTCATGCAGTCTTGTATGTATTTTACGAATAAAAAGCTTCAACTGATTTAGTCCATTGATTTAGAGAAATGTGGTGTAATGAAAATCAAAGAGGCTTGGTTTTGCATTCCAGAAGTCACTGGCTCTGTGTGGTTCACCAACCATAGCAAATGGAACCCAAGATCAAGAGCAAATGTCTGGCTTCAAATGGGCCCCTACACAGAGCACTGAATCATGGCCTATACTTTTCAGAGAACTGGTTCACAAAGTGCCTGGTGTATCTTTAACCTGGATCAAATAAAGCATGCCACATCCATGCATGCTTCACTTCTTTTCCTCTGGTTTGAACAAATCTGCAGTTGCTGCTATTTATTATAGATCAGAAGTCAGTGGTATTACAGAATTATGTAAGAGATTCATTAACTTTTATTTTAAAAGTCTATGAGGTCCAATTAACTGGGATTTAGAAGGTTTACTAGAAAATCTTATTCACAAGACAAGCAGAATAATGCCAGGATAAGCAGTATAAGCAGCAAAGCACCTGGCTGAGAAAATGAGCTTACTCGCGCTGATATCACTGTCAGTGAACTGAGATTAAAATGCATGTTACGAACTCTTCTGGGATACTTTGTGCTGATAAACCTGTGGAGGAGAGACATGAGATGTAATAAAAAAGGCATGTTAACAAAGAAACCTCAAGAGCCTCCTACATTATCGGGGTTTTTGCACTGGACTGGCACAGCTTGCAGCATCTTTAGAAGCAATATTTCTTATTTGGAGATAATTTTTGTTCAAACAGATAACCATAAAGAGCACATTGCTTTCATTGTGCAAGGGACAAAGACAGGCATTTCAGAATGTGTTGTGTTGTGATCAGTGTTGTGTTTGGTTCAGCACTGACTGTGGACCCAGCTCTAATTACCCCATTTCAGAGCTACAGTTTGTCAGTGAGGACAAGCAGCATTTCAGCTGATATTGCATCACAGTGTGAATAAGTACACAGCTTTGAAAGAGCCTGGCTCCTTCCTTTAACCAAAACTGTACAGCAGTATGTTTAGAAAAACACAGAGAACATTGGTTAGGGAATGAAACGAGCTGAGTTGAATCAATTGGGCAGCCAAAAACAAGTGAGCAACCCAGTGTCTGTTTTCAACGCACCAGAAGGATTTGCTTTTAAGATGTGGGGTAGGAGTGTGTGAACTGTTTCAGGGCATGTGTAATCTTCTCAGATCTCATCCAAAAGTCTTGGTTACTGGAAGTCTGGTGGGTTAAAGAGATGAATGTTTCCTTATAGAGAAAGCAAACTTTACACCTGACTTCCAGCATTTCAGAGAATTGGAATATTTAGAAATGAAAAAGAGCATTCCTGGAATGTTTGCCTCAAACCTGAACCTCTAGGTTAGAGATATCTAGTGACTTTTCTGCAGCTACGTCATTAGATCCATAGTTGCCATGATAGACTGAATTCAGCACTGTCACCTCATTAAAGCTCTGATATGTTCATCCGTTTAAAGCCAACACCTTGCTCTTTGTTTTATTCTTGATAGCTAAGAGTGATTTAGCCTTGTTCCACTCTCACACAGGTTTCAGGAACATCCACGTACACATACAGTGTTTTATACATATATGTGTATATGTATGACATTTGCATTCCTTATCTGTATCATGTATGCACATGTACTTAGGTATTTGCCTTCTTCATTGCCTCTATGTCTGATGTCTTGTTCTAAAGTGAGGACATGACTACTAGTCTCATAGTTGGTACATTAAGTCCTATTGAAGACAAATGCTAATGCAAAGGCCATATTTCTCACTTGTCTGAGTGACAGGAAACCCGATAATGACAGGAAATGTTAAGTCCCATCTCTCGAATGCAATTGTCCTGATTATCCTATTGGAATCCTATGGAAATTCTCCTAAACGTGAAAGAAGGCTGTACAACAACAGTTAAAAGGAGAAAAATTGGAAAAGTTGTTGAATGGAGTGTTCAGTCCTGTCTGTTCTGTATCACCTTCTGTCTCACCCAAGAGGATGACATGCAAATTGGTGAGCATATACTTGCCTCTCATACGGCTGAAGAGACCAGAACTCTCTGCAGGGGACCACGGCTTCTTGGTAATGTAGCTGATCTCTACAGCGTATGCAAGAATTGTGGATTCCTTGCAAAGATAGTCGTATTTTGTGTGGGAGACAATACTGAGACTGGTTGTCAGTGGGAGCTGCAATTTAGCAGATGGCCAGCTATCTAAAATATTCTGCAGTTACATACATCCATTTATCAAACTCCTACAACTTTGCTGTCTTACTACCATCAAAGCACTGACTTTGATCATCCGGTTTTCCTCCTAGTTTAAAGGTGTGCATACCTTTTGAGAGAAGACATCATGCTATGTTAGAAACAGCTGCATTCCCGTTTCTTTTTATGGCTACAGTTTATGGCATTTTCTGAGAACCATCTGGATGCCTACCTGTGTGACCTATTGTAGGGTACCTGCTTTAGCAGGGGGGTTGGCCTCAGTAATCTCTTAAGGTCCCTTCCAAGCCCTGCCATCCTGTGATTCTGTGATTGTCACAGTATATTGCCTCCCTGTCTGAGCATTATCTTTAGCCCCGCTCACTTTCTGGTCCTAGTACAGCTCCCATGCTTCATTCTCTGCTTATAAAAACTCCAGCTCTACTCATTTTGCAGCACATCAGCCTTCTCCCTCATCTACTTCCAGTCTCTTAACAAGAGAAGTGGAAATCCTTTCCCAGGCAAGAAAGACAGTGTGATGTCTAATGATACAGAGGGAGAAATCAGGAGGATACAAGCAACAACTATGTTCATTAAATTGGAAAAACAAACCAAAGAAAAAAAAAAGGCAGAGCAGGAATGGAGCAGTTGTTTGAGCACTGATGAGAGGAGTACACAACTGTCTCAGTTTCCTGCACTGAATGGCATGGTATAGAGAATGGCAGTGGACTCGATCTTACTTCAGTAGGAGAGATATACGCCAGGTTGTGGTACAGACTCAAACAAAATGTGACACCTTTCATTAAGTGTCTTGTAGAAACAAATCCTGACCGTAGATCTATGTTGGAAAACTAGTTGAGTACTGAAGGCATAAAAATGTTGTCACTGATAAGCTACCTTGAGTGATTTCTGCTGCTGTGGATGAAGAACAGCTGCTAGCACGCATTGTTACCCATACTGAGCTGTGTGTCTATGCAGATACATGCTGCTTCAAATAGTATTTGAGAGGAGGATGTGCTAATGGATGTGCAGCTCCTGTTTCTGCAGATG
>PPHD01001563.1:0-30384 GCA_002909625.1 Bambusicola thoracicus | reverse complement strand
ATGGTCTTTTTCCCTGCCATAAGAATGCTGAGTAGGTCTTTCCATGCAAAGAACTTACTGCGTCCCTAGACATTACCACAATTCCCCAACATAACAACTCACCTATTTGTCTCTTTAAGGTCCTTTTACACCTTCCACCCAAAAATACATGCTGCCTTAGAACCTCTACTGTGCTCCATGGTCTATTCAGTCTGCAAGTGGCTGTGTAGTCCTTAATCCAGGCCCTTACTGCTGCCCTCTAGGCACCTGGATAGACTGTTCTGTCTTTTCCTTTCCTGTTATTGCATGATGTTGAAACCTTAGTGTAATTAGAGGTAAAAGATGTCGGGAGGAAAATTTGGAGTAAGAAAATAAGGTAAGGTACAAATAAGTTATAATTTAGGAGTTCTTCATTTATTATTTATTTATTTATTTATTTATTCTCACCATGGCTACAAACCCAGGTATGCGATAATTATGCTTTAGCTTGGTCAGGGTGAGACTAGTGACAGATTCCCAGTGAAACATGTACCTGGAACAAAAGCCATGGATTTTGGCTCCTTTGTTTCAAGAGGACACAAATGGAGGAGATACATTTGACAGAGTAGAGAGCCCTGGTGGTGGGTCTAACACCCACTCACCCCTCAGAGAATGGGTAAGAGGAGACCTCAGCCCAGCAGAGACATTGAGAATCAGCCTGCTCCAATCAGTAGCCCATAATTGCTTCCATCTGGAATATTGCACTTTTTACAGTTTTTCCCCTTGTGCATTTTAGAAGTGCATTAAACAGAGAGAGGGAACTACTAGTTAATCAAAGACTCAAGGCTTGGCTTTATGATTTATAGAAAACAGTTGCATAAATACTTCTGAAGTATTCCTATCTTAGGTATTCATGTAACTTCAAACAAATGAGATGGGACTTCCACACAAGAGGGAGTTTCTAGCAAGTGAGAATCTCAGTCTTTGATGTACAACTGTCTGCCATTTAGCTTATTTTGCTAACAGTAAGACTAAAAAAGGACAAAGCAGGCCTCAGCTACCTTATTAGATAACCAGGATGACAAGAGATTGTAAAGTCTGCATATGAAGAGCTAGGGTAGTGCACTGCCATAAATATGGATAAGCAGGGAGGAAACTGAAAAAACAAAGAATAAATAAAAGAGGCTGAGAGGACTGTGAGCAAGAGAGTGAGTAGATGTCCTCCCGGAGTAATCAGTGAGCTATGACCACATTTGGACTAAGAGGCCTCTTACGGAAAAGCGTGCCAGAGAAAATTAGTCATCAAAGGAACCGTTTGTGAGATGGTAAGGCTGCAGCTGAAAAACAAAGTTTGTATTTCCAGAAAGACAGAAGCGCTGTGCGAGTACCGCCCCGTAACACCCACTGCAGGGGAGTCATGGCCCTGAAAATGAAACAGTCCAGAATTTCCTTACACCAGAAAACAAGCTTTCCTTGAGCGTAAAAAGGGACTTCATAATTAACAGGGTGAGTTACTCTGCTCACAAAGATAGAAGGACTGTGCGGGGAACAATATCTGAAGTGCCTCAGGCTGAACACAAAGATAGCTACTTCTTAGAAGCCAAACGTAGGAATAAAATGAAGAAGTACCAAAGGTGGGCTGAACTAAACCTTAAAAACTGTATTGAAACACACTTTAACCACAAAAAGAGGAAAACAAAGATGAAGAGAAAGGTACCGTCTGCAATAACGAGAATAAAGAATTTAGTCATTTGTAGAGAAGACACTCAGCACTGGATATTTGGAAACTAAAGGATTCTAGTGCTCTTCTTGGCATGGGGTCACCCTGTCTACATCAACACAATGCTGAATCCCTCACTCCCTGAGTCTCTTGACTTTGTATTTCATCGCTTGAGCAATTTAATTTCTGCAGAAGTGGCATCCTAACCCTCACTGACAATGATTATACCTCATTTCCACTACTTTCTTCTTTTGTAATAGGAACCTCTTTCTGAAAACTTTAACAAACTGGTGGTTCTTGAATGCCAGACGGTGGACCATCAAGGTTTGATCTCAAGAAAATATTCCTGCTTACAAAGGATAAAAGAACAAGGCTATATAACATTTTCCTGGATAATTTTCAGAGTCCTAGAGGACTAAATTTTTGCAAGACGTAGCCTCAAACTATTTAATCTTCAATTGCCTCCTGGCTTGCACTGTACTTTCTGTACTCTGTTGTAAATCATATATGTCCTACATTTAATGGGCAGTACTGTCAGTATGTACAATTTTCATGGGTTAAGTAACTAATCATTGGAAGAGAAAGAAACGTCAGGATATAAGCATACCCCGGTTGATATGTTCTAAGAAACTGACCCTCACATTTTTGCATGAGAAATCTGAGTGTGGAAAGACTATGCTCTAGGTCATTCATGGTGTTTCACTTGGAGTTTTACATATCCTGTGGATAGGCTGTTCTTTTAGTGGTCAAGTTCTGCTAGACCTCTGAATCCAAGGTGCAATTTTACTTTGTCCAGGGGACACTATTATGAATCACATCCCAAGTAGCTGCTGCACTGTAGCTTATAATATGGAATTTTATGATTGAGAGATTTTTCAAAGTAATGGGAAACTAGCATATAAAACATAGATTGCAAGCTTTCTTCTCCTTAGAAATTATTCTCCTGGAAATACTGATATTAGTAGTTCTGCTCCCAACAAAGCCAAAAATGGACAGAATCCAATTAATCTACTAGAGTAAGTAGGGGATATTTCATTGACTTTCATGAAAGTACATTGATAAATACTGCCCAAAACTTGTTTTATCATGGTTGAAAGTAAGTTGAAACATAAATAGGAATGCAAAGAAAAATGAAATTACCGAGATGGCATTATTAGAAATCTCAAAATGTCAAGGGGTGTTTGCAAACATTTTCTCTTAGAGATGTGAAAGAGGTGTGCCTGCCTCCACAGATGCTGTGTTTTGCTGTCTGGCGTGCTGTCATACAAGTGAACTGAACATCAAAACTTTGTGATGCAGTGGGCTGTGCCTTACATTTGCACATGGAAATCAGGAAAATGCAGTGACAGAAAATGATGCAAAGCGACTTTCTTATTACTGGTAATTTTAATAGAGTTCCTTGGTGTCTCCATCTACACCTGCGTCATCAGGTTACAGCACTGCAGCGTTACAGCACTGACCTCACAGAGTTGTATGGTGTTAAGGGTGCAATGACAGTGGTACCTCAGGACCTCTATATGCATCTCAGATCTGTATTTCTGCCGCCTAGTAAATGGGCTGCAATGTTGATCCATTTGAAGGTTTTTCCATCCCCCTTCCTCTTCCCTGTATAAATGCATGGTGCCTCATATCCTAGTGAAATAAAGTCTTCCCCTCACCTGCTAATTTTCATGAAAGAATAAAATGAACATCTGAGTGCCCTTGGTGAGGTGAAGCGTTACCACAGTGGACTGTCTCCACTGTAGCTCATTTTCATGAGGCACCTGTAGAGGTCCCCATTTCCTACCAAATAATATCCACCAGTCACTGTAACACACTCCGAATTAGTAGGCATTTTGAAATAAATGTTTCCTCCTTATGTTTTTCAACAGCGAGGCCGAGATGGTTGCTTTCTCTTTCTACACTAATCAAGCAGCTCTCACAAGAAACTTTTCATATTACTCTGTTTGGACGTTATTCACCACTCTTCCTCATCCCTGACCAACGTCTGCCATCCCCTCCTCACAGGCATTGCACCTCAGCCACATCTGTCCTGTCTGAGGGAGTAGGGGGAATTGCCTTGCAAAGGCGATGACCGGCCTGATCACATTCACTATGTGCACACTGTACTCCTCCAGTGAAGTGTGCAGCTTTTGTTCATGGTCAGAAGACAATGACAGCCCATTAAGAGCACCTGAACAGCTCAGTCTGTGAGAGAGGTGTCCAGCAGCAGCCATAGCATTTATATACCTTAATACACCTTATTAATGTTATTGTGCAGAAAATCATCACGTTCTAAGGAAAAAAGCAGTCCCTCCATTAAGAAGCAGTCTATTGTGGCTTTATTCGTAGTATTATTATTGTTATTATTATTGTTGTTATTATTGTTTTATTTTATATTATTTTTCTTGTTTTTATTATGTGCTTCTTCTTATTATTATTATTATGTTATTATTATCCATGGTGTCATTCAGCACTGATCCTTTTAAGCAGTTTATCCACAAGAACCCAACAGAGCTATATCCATTTGTCAACCCACTGGAGTGTCCAGCTTCTCACTGCCTCTCATTCGGGGAGTGATTTGCTTCCCAGGGGACAACTATCATTACCTTTAAATGGTGCTGTTTCCACAACTCCTCTGCAGAGGTGTGTGTGACTGGCACAAGGCAAGAGACCTGGTACAGGATCTGGGAAGCATTTTATGCCTTCATTTTGCAGCCTGTGAACAGTCACGATGGAGTAAATGAAGTTATAATTTCTTCTTATGTTTGTGAACAGATTCCGTTTTAAATCACTATGTATTCCTCAGTCTCTATGCACAACAGTAACAAAAACAAAATAAACAACAACAACAACAAAAAACACCCCTCAAACTAAAACCATGATTCCTGGACACTGAAAAATGAATTAGTCATATATGTGATACCGTTTCTCTGTTGGGCACAAGGTCTTGGTGAGAAACTGTGGCAGTCATCTGTAAGCCACTGTATTTACTGCTATCTCCACCTCCTTTACTGCCAGCAACCAACTGCTGGGGAAAGCTGCAACCCAACTGGGAGAGAAAGACAGAAAATTGCAGTAGGGATTTCCATCACAAGGAAGGAACAGAGGCTGACTTACCTACAGTTTGTCAGTCTTTACTAACAGGGCATCTGCTTACGACCCATCCTGACAAGAGTATTAGCAGATCTGAACGTTACCTGTGCTCATCGCATACCAGATCTGCTTCTCATCTGGAAAAAGAAACAGCCTTAGATGGTTCAGAACCTACAGAGGAATGCAGCACTGAGATTCCTGCTTAGCATTACTTTGTCGCTTTTCCTCTGGCAGCTTAAGGTGCTAGTTCAGATTTCAACTTTCATTCTCCCTGTTCTGTTGTCAGACAGTGAGACCCTTATAACGCCGGGCAGATGGAACGGTGCGGCGTTAAGAAACGCATCGTGCAGTGGAGCAGGATTGGCCTCGGGAGCAACAGAAGGCTGAGACGGCTGTGTTGGCTCACCATGGCTCACTCAGACATCTCCACTGGACGTGAAACAAGCTGGAAACACGCAGAAGTCCGATGGCTCAGAGAAGCTTCTACTGCAGACCAAAGACACCAAAAATCCGAACCGCGATTTCTTTCTAAGGAAGGAAATAATAACGCTCCGCCACCGCCGCTCATCCCCGGTCCGTCTGCACTCCGCCTCGGCTCCGTAGCGCAGGGCGCACCCTTCGGGCAGCGGCGGGGCGCTGCTGGAGCGGCTGGAGGGCGCTGCTGTGACACGGGGCCGCTGGGAGATGGGACTTCTTCACTCTTTCCCACGTTAATTCACAGCTTAGATATTTTTACTTTCTATTCAACCAAAACAGAAGGTTTGCAGTTAAACAAAGTTCACTTTCCACTTAGTTCGTTTACTGTGAGCGCGAGCTCAAGCCCACCAAGTTAGTACACCACTTACTCAGAGGATCGGTTCCTTAGCAGATGTCAGAAAGGACAGTTTAACCTAGATGAGCACAGTAAGGTAAATATCATAGAAACCCATAAAGTGCTGGAAGTCTAGAACGCTGTGCTCCTTGCTGAAGTTCACAGCCATGGCAGACAACAGGAGGCAGGCAGATAGAACAGCAAAGTGATGAGAAATCATTGCACCTTCTCACGTGAACATTCAAGAGGGGAAAAATAAATGGGAAAAAAATAAAACTAACAAAAAAATGTAACTTCACTGGTTGAAAAATACTCTAGTAATGATATTGTCTAGTTAGCACAGTTAACTATACTACAAAATGCAAACCTATATAAGAAAGGTGAGAGCATCGTCATCATAGTGGCAGATCACAGCACAGTGCTGATGCTGGGACAAAATGATGGGTTAGATGAATAGAGTCTGAGCAAGCACAGCAATTCCACTATTCCTGTGTCATCCAAACTGTGCTGAGCAGTCAGTTTACAGATTACAGCTAGGGGTTAGATTAGTTCAACAGAAGTAGTAATAAGGCTGGAAGATGGAAGTGCAGAAGCAAGAAGTATTTCCATGAGCATTGCTTAGTTCTGGCTGGTGATCTACAGATATTTCATTTCATTCACTTAATTCTGACAGATGATATTTTAACATTTTTCAAGGAACATCAGCTTGAAAAATCACTGTGTATGTGGAGTTGCTTTCTTAGAATCATAGAATCACCAAGGTGGGAAAAGACCTCCAAGATCATCCAGTCCAACTGTCCACCCACCACCAATATTTCCTACTAAGCCCTGTCCCTCAGTACCACATCTAAATGTTTCTTGAGCACCTCCAGGGACAGTGATTCAGCCACCTCCCTGGCAGCCCTTTCCAGCACCTGGCCACTCTTCTGGAGAAAAATTTCTTCCTAATATCCAACCTGAACCTGCCCTAGTACAATTTGAGGTCGTTCCCTTTCATCTTGTTAGTTTTGCCTGAGGCTGACCCCCCACCTCTCCACAGCCTCCTTTGAGGAGCTGTAGAGAGTGATTAGGTCTCGTCCCCTGAGCCTCCTCTTCTTCAGGCTGAACAATCCCAGCTCCCTCATCTGTTCCCTGTAAGACTTGTGCTCCAGACCCCTCACAGCTTCATTGCCTTTCTCTGGACATGCTCCAGGGCCTCGATGTCTTTCTTGCAGTGAGGAACCAAAACTGAACACAGTACTCGAGGTGCGGCCTCACCAGAGCTGAGTACAGGATGACGATCACCTCCCTGCTCCTGCTGACATTGCTATTTCTGATACAAGCCAGGATGCCATCAGCCTTCTCTGCACTCTGGGCACACTGCTGGCTCATGTTCAGACAGCTGTCAGCAAACATCCCCAGATCCTTTTCTGCCATGCTGCTTGCCAGCCGCTCTGCCCCAAGCCTGTAACATTGCCTGGGATTGTTGTGGCCAAAGTGCAGGATCCAGCACTTGATCTTGTTGAATTTCAACCCACTGGCCTCAGCCCAGCTATCCAGACTGTCCAGACCCCTCTGAAAAACCTTCCTACCCTCAGGCAGATTGACCCTTCCCCCAAATGTGGTATCATCTGCAAACTTACTGAGGGTGCACTCAATCCCCCTGTCCAGGTCATCAATAAAGATGGTAAGCAGGATGGGCCCAGTACTGACCCCTGGAGTGCAGGGGTTATCCTTTCCATGTTGAACTATTTTTTTATTATTATTATTGTGTCCCATGAGGTTTTTTGGTTTTCTCTTCCTTTCCTCTTTCCCATTCTCAGTATCAGTGAGGCTAAGCAAACAAGGGGCTGTGAGGCTGTGAGTTGCCTACCCTTGTAAACTTGCAACATCTCCCCATTCTGATTGAGCTGATGATGGTATGTTTCATAATAACCTCATACAGTGTTTTCCTTGTTTTTCTGTCAAATCTCTCTGTCTTTTTGAAGACACAGGAGTACTATTAGCAACAGTGTATTTCCTCTGATTGCTTTTCCTCTTCTGTTTGAAATAAAGTCCACAGAATGGGAAGTAAGTATTTCTAAGTATCACTGCTATTCTAGCTTTAGCTTTATGATATTACAAAAGTGTGTGACTATGTGGGTGAATCTTCCAGAATGCTTTAAAGCTAGCAGGAAGGGTGGGCACAGCTCCCATGCTGTGAAAGGCAGGAATGAGAAAAGGTGATGTTCAGTTCTGAACATCAACTCTTGTCCCTCTCGTGTGTGACTTTTTGTAGCCACATTCTGCTTTACAGATGTTATTTATGGAGCATTTTAAAGACAGAAGAAAAGTTTGGGAAATAACATACCTGAGGCAAGTGCAATGTTTTGTAAAGAGCTCCCCAGCAGTGTAAGTGTCATGTTATTCACCGAGTGATGGAATGAAACTCAGAAAATTGTACATGTCCTTCCTTTACAGTTTATGCCCTCCAGAATTTCAAGGAGTTCCAAGGTAAATGCTGTTGATACGAGTGACCCAGGAATGTGATGTGATCCCTCTGATCCCTCAGCTCTCTGTTGTTTTCAGAAGTATGTTGTGAGATGTTTTTCTAGTACTATATCAATTATGCCCTTCACTAGCACAGAATTCCAAATTTCTCTCTGGATTTGTGGTCACAGAACTTCTACACGCATATAGGAAATGGGTTTCCACTCTGTTCTGCGTGCTTCATCAGCTCACTAGGATAAATGCCTTGTCTCATCAATATGGCTTTTCATTTATTTGGATTTATATGATTAAGCATGGCACTACTTGAACTTCTCAGATGCTTTGAATGTGAACAAAGAAGATTATATTTTCATCCTCTGCCTGTGTGAGGAGTGCATCATGTCAGCACTGACATATCACTGAATGTATTTTGGACAGTATACCCACACCTCATGCTCCTTGTGTAGCTACTCTGTTTCTGAGATGCTGACTTGATTGATGTACTGAGTTGAGCAAAAGGCTAATGGCTTAATGCTTTAGAATTCACTGGCTGTTGCTTGGAAATATCCTCTCAGGCGTTTCTTTAAGCTAGCAGCTCCTGGCTCCAGAGCTATTCAACAGCTTACCTTTTGAAGGGCTCATACAAGAGTCCATGCTCTGGTGAAACATCTTTATTTTATTCCTTGAAGGTGATGGTTTGCTGACAAAGCAACTTACTCTGCTGCCCAAGATAACATGTCGATGTTGAGATGTTAACTGTGTAAGAAGTATTTACCTCTTCCCATAAATCAATTAACAGAACTCATATTTGTTAATGACTTAATGGTATCCCAAGATCCTCATAGTAATTCAAGAAGACTGAAGTTGTACAGCCAGAAGAAGCTAGGAACCAGTCCATTGGCAGTGCTGCTTTGGGTTCTGCAGCACTGTCTCACTTATGCTCAGTTTTTCCCTTCTCTGCAGTGCATGATGTTGTAATCCTGAACAACATAGTCTCCAGGCTCTCTACTGAATGTTCCATGTGCTCACTGGCTGATAAGGAGCAAAACATTGATGAACATAAATATGTATGTGAATCTGTGATAACTGGTTAGATTAGTTGAGTTGTTCAGGCTATTAGCAGCTGCGGATATGACCTTTTATGCCTTGCAGTATCAGTGGGAGGTCTGTAAACATGCCTGAAATCATTTCTTTGCTACTAGCAACTCCCCAACCTGGATTTCTGTTTAGTAATCATCCATTCAAGTCAGAGGGAGCCAAGCAATACTACAGGGCTCTAGCATTACAAGAACAGCTGGTACAGCTTTAAATAAGTCTGTAAGCCTCCAGAGTCCCTAACTATGCTCTGTGTTTTAGAAACAGCCTGCAATAATGCAAAGCAACTGAATGCAATACAACTCACCATCCTTCTTTGCATGCACCTGCTAAACATCTGTGTCACATTTCACTAGATACGAGGCATACAGTTCATGGACAAGGTCCCTCCTCTCTTTGTGACCAGGATTAAACAGCTCCATCTCTTGTAAGGTTTTGTCAGTGTGGATTCAGTGTGGGCCTGGGGAGGCATGGTACTCTGCTCCTGCAGGGCACAACACAGAATCATAGACTGGGTGAGGTTGAAAAGGAAATTAAAGATCCACTAAATTCAACCCTCTTCCATGAACAGGCTTGCTAACTCATCAGATCAGGTTGCATAGGGCCCCATCCAACCTGGCCTTGAATGTCTTCAGGGATCATCCAATAAACTCTTTATCCTCTGAATAGTCCAGCCTTCAAATCTTGATACCTCCAATTTGGAGATAAGGATGTGGTGTGGGACCATACAAAAGGCTTTACACAGATCCAGGTAGATGGCATCAGCCACCCTTCCTTTGTCCACTAATGCCATCACTCCACCATAGAAGGCCACAAGATGGATCAGGCATGATCTGCCCTTGGTGAAGCCATGCTGGCTGTTCTGGAGCACCACCTCATCTATTATGTGTCTTAACATCCCTTCCACAAGTATCTGCCCCATGATCTTATCAGGTACAGAGGTGAAGTTCACTGGCCTGTAGTTCCCCAGCTCTTCCTTTCACTTTTTCTTGAATGTGGGAGTGATGTTTCCCTTTCTTTCAGTCACTGGGGACTTTGAGTGACAGACGTTGTTTTTCAAGAATAATAAAGAGCAGCTTGGCAACCACATCAGCCAGTTCCTTCAGAACCCTATGATGCATGTTGTCTAGCCCCATAGGCTGGTATGTATTTGGTCTCATGAGGCAGTCTTGAACTTGCTCTTTTCTTACACTGTGGGGAATTCCTCTGAGTCCTGCTTAGAAGGTCAGGGACATGAGAGGCATGGCTGTCACTGAAGCCTGAGGCAAAGAGCTCATTGAGTACCTCAACTTTCTCTGTGTCTGTTGAAGCTATTTCTCCCTTCCCATTTAGCAGAGGAGGTACGTTCTCCTTTGTCTCTTCTGATTGGTGTATCTAAAGAAACCTCTTCTGTTGAATCCCTTCCTGTAATTTTTCACATTCCTTGTTATGTTCAGTTCATTTGCATCTTGGCTTTCCTGATTCCATCTCTGCTCATCCAGACTGCATCCCTCTATTCTTCCCGGGCCTCCCATCCCTCCTTTCACTGCCTGTGTATTTCCTTCTTAACCCTGTTTGACCAGCAGGTCCTTATTCAGCCATGCCATTTTCCTACCTCCTCTGCTTTATTAGATAATCCCCTTACAGTCTGGGAGAAATGACACTGTCTGTGGTGGCAGCACAGTATTTGGGCCTCAGTGGTAGAGAACAGAGTGAGTTTAGTTGTCACAGACCTGGTGCTACCTGATTTATTGATTGTCCTTGACTACAGACTGATGATGGATAAGGCAGAAAACATCACTATGTTTAAGATTTCAAAATTGGGATTAAATTTTGCAGCTTTGTGAATTGCTTTTATATGCCTCAGTCGATTTTGAACTGCACGCTTAGGTAAATCAGTTGTACAGTTTTTTACTGACACCAGAGCAGCCCAAAACTTACTAGGCTCTGAGTTTCAGAGATCTTGAGTGTTCCTAACTGTAGTATGAAAGCAGGACAAGAAGAACAGATTGCAGTGCATATTAGTTACTTTTTTTTTATTTGAAGACATTCAGTTGAACAATATCCAGTGCTTCAGGCATGACGTAGGAGGAGAACTGGTCTGCTTTTCTAGGTGGACCTTTGTATTTCTATCAGTTAGGTATTTCAAATGCTGATCGTGCACGTCTGCTGTCAATAACAAATTCCTGGCTAACATGAAAATCTGCTGACACACTGAACTATTTTCCATAAAACAAACAAACAAAAAAAAGAGACTAAGAAACTAGGGACAGAGAAAAGGTGCTTGTACTTCCAAATGTCAATCAGATTTTTGTGTTGGTTGAAAAGTCAGCCTGGTAAAACGAGTTATTAAGTCACTTTTCCTTTCAAAAGTGGAGAACTAAAAATCAAAAATACTTTATGACCAATCCCAGTTGCTTTTTAATTTGTAAAGCAAGCAGGCAAATTTCCATTAGTGAAGATGATTTTCTACATGATCAGCCATGATTCTTGTCTCCTGAAGTGACTGAACATCTACATATTCAATTAATTTAAACTTCAAACTGGTAGCAGAATGTGAGCCACTTCTTTCTTATACTGACAAGAACTCTGTCGTTTTTCATCTACCACCTCTCAACATCTATCTACACCATTGCTTGCTTGTGAAGAGGCAGTAGGGCACCTGTTCAGAAAATAGATCTTTCAATATCCAAGAAAAAGCCCTCCCAGTCTCTGGGAGGTTCTTGCTTCAAGTTATTTAGAAGGCAATGGACTCAAAGAAACACGGTAGAGTATCAAGTGCATCCACCAGCAGCGTATCAATAGTTTGAATCTACTTCATGTGTGCTTCTAATATTGACATTAAGCAGAGTGTTGTCCAAAGTATGGCAAACCAAAACAATGTTGGCTTTCAAGGACTAGACTTTACCCATCTCTGACCTGGAGTAAATAAAAGATATCAACAAAAAGAGGTACCTTGTGATTCCCTTGAATTTGTCATTGCTATGATTTCACTTGTTGAGATTTTCTGCTTTCTCATGACCAAGTAACACTAAGGTAACAGTGTCCCATCCTGCCTGGGCAATGCTTTTTGTACGTTCTGGAAGTGGTGGGAGAAAGGATGGAAAGTAAGAGAGAAAGAAGCATCCTGTTGAGAACAACAGCAGGTAATGGACAAGCTCAACTTGGCAAACTCAGTGAAAGGTGTTTATAAGTGGTAAAAAAACATCATCTGCTTGACTGTGGACTGCAGTCAAATCTGGCATTTCTTTCAAGCAGTAATAAAAACAAACAATATAGATGACGTCTGGAAGGCTAAAAGTGGGGACCCACATGAGTGGATCTGAAGTGAAAGCTATTAAAGGGTTCATACCAGTCAGAACTATCCCTCTTAAAACAGGTGCTGGTCAAAGGTAGACCCAGGCATGCAGGCTCACATAGTTTTTGCCCACATGCCAGTTGTGCAAGGTGATATTTGTCAGTAACCAAAGATGTGTGCTTTCTCCTGGCCTTTCATGACTCAGCCATCATTTATATTGGTTGCTATGTAGTCATCTATAACATTTACTTTTTAAGTACGGTTGATCATTTGAAGGGAGAAAAAATAATTATTGGGGAGTAAATTTTAGGTTGCGGTCTGGAAAATGACAGAAGTAGCCTTACAAAATTCCTGCCATAGTCCAACATTTGTTTAAGTCAAACATTTTTTGGTGGTCTCAATACAGGGAGAGAAAATCCATGTCCTACTAAAGAAATTCATGCTTGAAGAAATTAATGTTCCTTCCAAGCTGAATCTATGAACGTTGAAATTTTTCCAAGCACTGAAATGTTTTACACTGTGAAACAAAGTCCGTAGGATCATCTCATTATGGTACTGTGAATATTGTGCATTTTTTCTCAACCACAAACAATCAAACCACATCATCGAGCAATGAAAGTTCTAATTATTTTCAGCAGCTGAAATGATGGTCTGTAAAATAATGAGACTTTGAAAATATGAGTTACTTAACTTAAAAAAAAATAGTATTTATTGCTTTTTAACCAAGTTCTCTTTTGCTAGCACTGCCATAAATAACATTAACAATCAGCAGGCAATTTGCTTGAGTGGTAAGAAAAGATTTTCACACACTGTGATGCCAATGAGTCTTTGTGTTGGGAAAAGGTTAAATAAATCAGTCAGTCCTGTTTGGCTCAGATTGATATCTACTGCTTTCGAAACTGTGGGATTTGTGGCAGTAGCATCTGACTGAGTGTTCTGACAAAAGAGGGTAGTTTCATAGACAAAAAGCAACAACAACAACAAAAAAACAGCAGCAGCAAAAAAACAACCAACAAACCAAACAAAAAAAACCCAACTAGCCAAGGTTAAAGGACTGCCAATAGTTAACATTCCGATTAAATATGGTCTGAAAATAGAGAAGAACTGCAGAAGATGGGTTTTTAAGAAGATCCCAGAAAAATACCATAATGCTTCATGAGGAAGTGAGGGAAAAGAGAAAGTAACATCTACGATACTTTATTCTCACTGGAAAAAAAGGAAGAGATTTTCAAGTATTTGTTTACAGGAAATTCAACACCAGAATAAAATTTGAATCTGATTAATCTTTCTGAAATGTTTTCTGGAGAAAATCCAGACACCTTCAGTACTGACTACATTCATAAACTGATGAAGCAGAGTAGACTCTCAGGTTCTTCAGAGTGCTTGGTGTGACTCATTTCTCAAATACCAGGAATTAGGAAGAACATAGTTTAAAAGAAACTACTGTAAGTGAGTAAGTGATCAAGTAATCAGGAGAAATTAGGGAACATATTCAGAGGAAAGTGTATCTGGGTGAAAATTTTCTTTCAAAACTTCTTATTGATGTTTTCATTAAACCAACAGTTTTGTCAGGTCTTTGTCAGTTATATTGAAAGTGTCAACAAATCTTTTCTGACACTTTGCTGCAAAATCAATCTATCTTGGTTTTATTTTTTCCACTTCTTTGTAGAATTGGTTGAAAAAGTCAAAATTAAGTCTGGTGACTTACCTAAAATAACAGAAAAAATTGTTAGGAGGTAAACACTAAGGTAGAGAATAGGTGGGTGAGTGGGGTGGAAAGCTGACTTCTAGTTGCCATCTTACAATGAGAGGACATTTTAAAATGTCTGCCTTTCCTATGACACAGGAGTTCCAAATCTCTCAGCACTAAATGGAAATTCTAGTGTTTTGATAACAACACCTTCTTGAGCTGATCTCGGTGCAAACAGGAACTTTTTATTCCCTAGATTGTGGAATATGCATGAAGACAGAGCATTGGCACCCACAAATAATCTGTTTCCTCTACATTTCTGTCACTGCAGCAGAGCATGTATAAATGAGGGTTCTGTAAGGATAATATTATACAAAGTGTATTTGTGGAACTCCTAGTTAGAAAATGAACATGGACTTAGTTCCTACAAGAAAAGCAATCTGCTTGTCAAACA
Source organism: Bambusicola thoracicus (assembly GCA_002909625.1). Lineage (NCBI taxonomy): Eukaryota > Metazoa > Chordata > Aves > Galliformes > Phasianidae > Bambusicola > Bambusicola thoracicus. The sequence goes on along the minus strand of PPHD01001563.1, from coordinate 15,856 downwards.
CAGAAAAGATAAAAAGATCAAGAGAAAAGATAGTAAGATTTCACTTGTCAAATTAAGTTCTTTTCTGCACAATTAATACTGAAAGCTGTAGTCAGAATAGTTGCAGCTTTCAGAATCATACAGTTGATTACAGAGAGTGTGTGAAACCTTTTTCCTCCTTACATATTCTCACTTGCACACTATGTTTTTTTTCTGGTCTGTCACTTGTCATATTAGGTTTGCATTGCATTTGCAACCGCTGTTTGTGCTGCACACTGCAAAAATGGATCTCATGTTGTTTCTGAAGCACCAGGATTAATGTGAGTTTAACAATAACATTTGTGAACAGCTTGAAGATGAAGCATGGCCAGTGGACTTTTTGGTATATATTCTGTACTGCAGACTCCAGTGTGTGGACTTTGAGCACATCTTATCACATCTGTTTCTCTTCATCTATGCTCCTCGTGTATGTGATATAAAAGTATATGCCCTTTGTAAATCTTGTGACATCCACACCAGTTTCATGAGTATGGAGGAAAGCAGCAGGTTAGTGTCCATGTGGTGTCCAAAAGGTGGACTGGTTACCCAGCGTGTAGTAAGCCAACCTCACACGAAGAGACGATATATTAATTTATTGCAAAACTGCACAGATTTAGGAGCTATGTGCTCTTCCACAAAGCTAGAACACCCCAGGACTTTTGCAATGTCTTTTTATACGTATTTAATCACTTGACTACTACCCTAATACAGCCTCTGGCCTACAATTAGTCAGTTAAAGACAGGGAAGATATCCTCCTGTGAAGAAAGATAGAGGGAGCTGGGGTTCTTCAGCCTGGAGAAGAGAAAACTCCAGGGAGACCTTATTATGGTCCTCCAGTACTTGAAGGGAGCTTATAAGCAAGAAAAGGATCGACTTTTTACATGATCAGAGAGTGACAGAACAATGACAGGGCAATGACTTTAAACTATAAGAGGGGAAATTTAGGTTTGTTGTTAGGAAGATATTTTTTACTCAGAGATCAATAAAGCACTGACACAGGCTGCCCAGAGAGGTTGTGGATGCCCTGTCTCTAAAAGCATTCAAGGCCAGGCTGGATGGGGCCCTGGGCAACCTGACGTGGTGAGGGGCAGCTCTGCCTATGGCAGAGGGTTGGAATTGAGTGATCTTTAATGTCTCATGCAACCTAATCTATTCTGTATTATATGGGGCCTTCATTTTCCAGATGTCCATTCTCTCTGGTATCTCATCACCCGTGATAGCTATACCCAGCCTTGTTTCTCCCTTGGTTCAGCTATCCCCCTGCAGTGCAGAGAAATTCATTCTGTTTCTTCAGGAGGAGAAAGGAGTTCAGTTGCATTAATGTAAGCATCCAATAACTTCCCATTTACATACAACGACTTTTTGTTCATATATTTCAGCTGTTGCTATGAAATGCGGGGAAAACTTACAGATCTTGATCTTGCCTGTCAACTCTTTGTCCATGTCTCAGATTCCCCAAAGCACTGAAAAACAACTCTACATTAATGTAAAAAGAATCACTTGTGCTGAGTCAGATATTACAATTCCCTGCCTGTGAATCATTTCCCTTTCCTTCACGCTCCTCACCTCCCTGCCACTTGCTCAGGGGTGGGTTTTGCAGCACTGGCAGATTTCCCAGCAGGATAAGAGCTGAACTCTGTCTGCAGATCATCTCTTCCTCATCAGCCTTCCTCTTCTCACTCCCTGTCTAGTGATAGCTTGAGGCAGAAGTCCATCTCAAGTGAATGTAGGTAAAAGCCCAAGTAATATGGCCTAAAGCAGTCCAGGCAGAGTTGATAACAACCTTGGTTCTTTACATTCTTAATTATCCACAACACTGAACATGAATTTCATTTTTCAATGCGCTCAGACCAGACTCATTGACTCTACAGCCTTTTGGATCAAGCTCTGAGTAACCATTATCTGTCAGCTTTTGTTTCTCCTAGTAATACATAGAAAAGAATGGATACTCTGATGGTTTTTATTTAACTCAATCATAACAGTCCAGTTAGTTTAGTATGGTGCCAGAAATACTTTTGTCTCTTTTCCCAGCGTTGAACAATCTGCAGTGACACTGGATTTCAAAGAGTACATATAATCATTGAGGCATTACTTAATTGAGTTTCAAGTACAATGCACCACAATTGCTTGCCTCTGCAAATTTTACAAATCAACTTCACAATTGCAATTGACATTACCATGGAAAACAAAGACTGTTTGCTGTGAATCTGGTGATTCTCAAATCATGTAATGCTCTACTTCAGAGAAAGCAGTAACATAAAAAGGCCTATGTTCCAAATGCATAGCAATACCGAGTAGCAAGCAACATAATTTCAAAGAGATCTATCTAACAGTTCTAGGGAAAGCAAGCTCTTAGCCAAGGTAAATATTTGACATAATACATATTTAAAGGACTTGCTTCAAATCTCACTGATGCCAATGACTCTCAGACTGTTAATGTATGAAACTGGTAGCATCCTGCACCTGTGTCAAATACAATAACTGTTCAGAAATGTTTTACATGAATAATTATTCTCTAAACTTCTTAGTGTGTCTGATGTCTTTATTTCCTGAATTGCTACAACACAAACACACACACACAAATGCACTTTCCATCCTAACATCTCATATGAGTAATCCTGTCTGTTCGCTAGAATGTATCTACACCGAATTTTCAGATTTTGCAAGTAAAATGTGTGTATTTGTGTATTCACCCACATCTCAGTCTGTGCTTCCATGTGTAACATATTACAAGTTTTTTATATGGAAGTTTTAGAAATACACACATTTATTTTGCAGAAAACTTTTCCGATCTGTGATAAATCCTTCATGCCCCAAAACTAACACAAACATGCAGTCTAAGCAGCTCGCACTGCTCATGAAGTGTATGTTTCTTTAAACAGTGCTTTCTTCACTAAGATACACAAACTGAAAACTGCTGAAGTTTTCTGTTCAGAGAAGTATGTGTTTTGTAAATATGATTTACAAGGAAGAAAGATTAAAAAGGCCACACAGGAAGTATCAACTCAACAGAATCCTTTGCTTTCATTACTAAGAGGGGCACATCTCCCTCCCACCTATGGTATGAGACGATCTTCTGCAATTTTTGACAGTTTTCTCAAATCAAGATGGAAATATGACCTTAATTTCAAAATACTTCTTGAGAGAGGAAAGATGTTTCCTACAGATCCTTCCAACCAGTGAAGAAACCCACTGGTGTGTTTGAGACCAACCCAAAAAATATTTCTTTACTAGTCCTTCCAGTGGAAGCTCAGAAGTAACACAGCCCTCTCCTAGGCTGTGTTGTGGATGGGATGAAAGTGAATGCTCTGGCCATCCCTGGTAATTAACGAGCACAGGCGGCAGTGTGCATCAGTCAGGAGCAAAGCAGCAACTGTGATCCCATACAAGAATTAAGTGTATGGGCCTGTGCTGAATTTCATAAATCAATTTCATAAAGTTTTTCCTGAATTTCATTGTTCGCTCTGAAAGGTAATTAGCTACTGCAGTGTTTTACCTGCAAGATCCCTAAAAAAAAAGAAATTTGGTGTAATTCATAAAAGATAGGAAGCATGAATTAGCTTTAGTATACATTAGTAATGTATACTACTAGATGGTATAAGCACTTCAGTGGAATCTTCAAACTCCCCTGTATTTTCTATTAACATTATGAGGGATGAAGAGCACATCTCTGTTCCTGTTCACTCTGAGGTGCAGTGGAAAAGCGTGCCTTTTACTAATTAAGAGATGTAACTAATTTTTAAGATATATTATTATCCTCTAGGTGAAAACCAACAGACTGAAAGATACAACAGGAGACTGCTTAAATTAAAATTATTCGCTATTCTATTCTTAAAGATTTAATTAAATATTGTGATTAATTTCTCTTTTTCTTTTCTGAGACAACATTTGGCCTTGAAATACTCTCAGTAAACATTTGAAGTACTTCTGCTTCTGTTTGGCTTCCGTTACTGTACTTGTATGATTGTTTGAGAGGATTAAGGGAATGTTTAGAGATAGAAAGTTCTTGCCCATCAGTGGCTCCCGTAGTAGCACCAGAAAAGCACTGCCCTGTGAAATTGTGTTAATGAGAAAAGCACTGTGTTCCGATCATATTCCTTTTATTTCAGCTCAATGGAGGGTTGATCTGAAAGCATATCAGGAGATAGAACAATTATTGGTTTGATTAATGCCATGAGTTAAAATCAATCAGAAGATTCTTAAGTCATTATAAACCTAGCTCATGTTGGATCTTCTAATACAAAACTAGGTCTAGGTTTAGGTTTATGATACATCATCCAGCAGTCATTCCACCCCTACTTGTAGGTATGACCACAGTCTCCAAGCCTGTGAGGTGTGCCCACAGCTGCTGCTGAAGTGATGTTGGGCTGTTAGCAAACCTGAAGGCAAGGGCTTACCTACAAGGGGCACAGAGGGCTAGAGAATGCGTATTTGGGAATCTTCTACTTGACTTTCCCACCAGCTCTGAATTGTCTCTCCCAAAAAAACATCACTGTATAAGTCTGTATAAACCCTGGTTTGTGAGATTCTGTTAGGGTATTGCTTCCTGGAGCAAAAGCAGGCAGATCCACAGGTGAGATCTCCTCTGATTCTGATCCCTATCACTGCAGTGGTTTCTCACAGCTGTTACATGACTCCCCATGTGCAAGATCCCAGAATGGACACAGCTGGGCATCAGATTGTCCTGATCTGGAGGCTGCCAGCTTGGCGTGTTAGTCCTTGCTTCTGTGCAGTTGTAGAGATAACACAATACTCATCAGCAGCTACGCAATGAAGATGCAGTTCCTATTTAATGAATGCAGGGAAAAAATAATCTGAAACAGTCTCAGTCAGGAGCACAAATCAAAACAGACTTCCAGGCAGAAAGTTGAAGAGATGATGTTTAACGTGGTTCTGCTTTCCCAAACCAGCTCTTTTAGCCTTACTTCAGTCTCTATCCTACAGCTTATTGTCTTTGCTATGAGCTGCTTAATGTGTGCCAACATTCAGCTGAGCCAAACTGTCTTGTTCTACCAGTTGGCACTCCTGCAGTGTAAACCAGACTCTGGTCTGATGAGTTGTTTTTTTTTCTCTCCAGTTATGTTTTTTTCTTTCAGCTTACTAATGGCTCCTGGGTAGCCAGGAGGCCTTCTCCTGAGCTCAAAGTCCATTTTAGCAGCAGGCTATGGCAAGAAAGCTGTTTTACCAAGGCATCAAATGCTGATGCTTGTAACAACTTCTTCTTTTATATACATCTGAATCACCATCTTCCTCTCCCCAGCTAAGGCGTAACAAGGAGACTGAAATTACGAAGAAACACTCATCAAAGTCTGCTTCCCCACAGAAACGTTTCTCAGTTACTGGCTTTCAGTGAAAGTAGATGAACCTCTTGCATTTCCATGTTCTCGGTTGACTGTGTTCATATGTTTTATTAATACTTCAGAGCACAAGGCTCATTTAGGAAAAAACAAACAGAGAGCAGAATTCAAATCAGAGCCATAACATCAACAGAAGAATTTGCCAAACATTACATTACACTATCCAGACAGACAGAGAAAATGGCACACTCCAGGCACCATATTCAGGGCTGGACCCAACATGCCAAAATCACAGTGAACTGGTGTCCTGAAGAAGAGTTTATTTCATTAAGTGACTCTTTGTGGGTGATAGTCATCTTAGAATCTTCTGTTGTTACCCTCAATTGTGTTTTAGCTAAAGTAGCCAGAGAAAGTATCTCTTATAAAAGTTTCAGAAGATTCTGGTTTAACAAGTTCATCACACTACAGGACCTGAATCTCCTTTTTTCCTTTTGGTAGCAAAGAGAAAATTCAAACCATTATATCTTAGCAATGGTAGTTTGTGTCCAGGAGATTATCTAGCATGGAGAACAAGAAGGCCTGGTTGTAGGACTGGTTAAGCAGCAATGCCAGAGGCAGAACAGTCCCAGCAGGGAACAAAGTTTCCCTTGCTGCTGAGGTGAAAAATGATCCAGCTCAGTCCTGTGGAGCTCATGCAGTGCCACCACTCAGGGCCGCCTGTAGGCAGCAGAGCTGGTGCTGGGGAATAAATCCAAGAGCAACAGGTGAAGGCACCCCAAGCCAATGCTCATGACTGGTGCTGGCGCAAGTTTATATATGGAATTGTCTCATAGCATAACTTTGAGCTTCCTTGATGGACTGCTTACAGCAGTAGAACTCTGTACAATACCTGTTCATTAAATTTTATCTTATAATTGAATATACACTTACGCTTAGTTTGGCTTAAATTATATTACAAAAATCCCCAACAAAAACATTGCTGGAGGCATACAATATGTACAGTATTGGGTTTCAAAATTAACTTTCCAAGGCAAGTGATTTACAACGTGCACAGCTCCTGAGGACACAAAATTCTCTACATTTTCACTACAGAAGGCCTTTCTGAGTTTCAGCTCAGTCTTCACCTAGCTGCAAACAAAAGAAATACGAATACTGGTGTTAATCTACCACTAGCATATGCTGTAATTTGCAAATATCTCTTTTCTGTTTTTCTCAGGAATTACTCAAGTCTTTCCTTGAGATGCATATGCTGTCTCTCTTCATTTTGATGTAGCTTTGTGTTTGGGTGGTTTGGAATAGAAAAGACCCACAAAATATTTAGTGTCATATTATTCATTCTTCAGTCAATGTTGCTCCTTCAGCATCTCCTAACAAAGGGTACTGTACGGGGGAATTCATCTACATTACAGATTCATTATGAAAGTAGTGCCTTATTTGTAGTGGTATCATAGAATTCTAGAATCATTAAGGCTGGGAGGGACTTCTAAGACCATTTAGTCCAACCATCTACCCATCTTCACCATGCTCACAAACACACGTTCCTCAGTGATGAGGAACATCTACACTGTTCTTGAACACCTCCAGGGACAGTGATTCCAGCACCGATCTGGGCAGTCTGAGCCACTGCCTCACTACTCTTTCTGAGAATATATTTTTCCTAATATACAACCTGAACCATTTTCTCTCATCCTCTCTGTTACCTGGGAGAAAAGACCCTCCCTTCGGGGACCTGTAGATAGCAATAACATCTCCCCTTAACCTCCTCTTATTCCAGTTCCCTCATCTGCTCCTGATAAGATCTTTGCTCCACATCCATCACAGCTTCATTGGACTTCTCTGGACATGCTTCAGTGCCTCAGTGTCTTCCACCAGTGCTGAGAGAGAGACAATCACCTTCCTGCTCCTTCTGACTGTGTTATTTCTGATACAAGCCAGGATGTTATTGGCCTTCTTGGCCCACTGGACACGCTGCTGGCTCATGTGCAGCCAAGCACTGGCCAATATCCCCAGATTCTTTTCTGCCTTGCAACTTTGTGCTCCAAGCCTGTAGCATTGCATGGAGCTGCTGTGACAAAAGTGTAGGACTTGGCACTTGGTCTTGTTGTAGATCACACAATTGTCTTCAGCCTATCAATCTCACCTAGTCAGATCCCTCTGAAGGGCCTTTCTACCCTCAGGTGGGTCAACGCTTTCTCCCAGTTTGGTGTCATCTGAAGACTTGCTGAGAGTGCACTCAGTACCCTCATCCAGATCATTAATACGGATATTAAACAGGCCTGACCCCAGAACTTATTCCCAGGGAACACACTTGTTACCAGTCACCAGCTGGATTTAACTCTGTCACCACCATTCTCTGGGCCCAGCACCCCAGCCAGTTTTTTATCTAGTGAAAATACACCTGTCCAAGCCATGGGCTGCCAGCAATCCCTAGGAGAATGTTATGGGAAACAGTGTCAAAGGCTTTGCTGTGTAGAGTTTATCAACAGGCTTTCCCTCATCCACCAGGTGGGTCACCTGGTCATAAGAGGAGATCAAGTTGGTAAAGCAGTACTTGACTTTCATGAGCCCCTGCTGGCCAGGCCTGATCCCCAAATTGTCCTGCATGTGTGTTGTGATCTCACTCAAGGTTATCTGCACCATTACCTTCCCCAGTACTGCAGTCAGGCTGACGGGCCTGTAATTCCCTCGATCTTCCTTCCAACCCTTCTTGTAGATGGATGTCACACTGACAAGTCTCCAGTCATCTAGGACCCGTCTGGTTGACCAGAACTGGTGATAAATGGTGGAAAGTGGCTTGGTTTCTGATCCTTTGAAATACTACACGTAGTCTTTCATCCCCTGTTAGTCCTAGGAAGAGTCATAGCAAGGAATACTGTCATGGTTTTATGATTTTTGGTTATCAGTATTCCACATCTTAACATAATGTAGTGCACTGGGAGTTAAAGAGTTAATGCTCCAGTTCTGGGTACCTGTCCCAGAACTGAAGAAGAGCTACATACCCCAGAGGTCTTTGTGTTCAGAGAGGAGATAAAGCCCCTGGCAAGGTCACGAGACCAGGATCTCCTCCCTTCTGCTTATCCCGACCACGTATCTTGTCTCAGCATTAGAGTAAGGCATTTGGTTTTCAGGTTCTCTCATTATATTTCATTCATTAGCTCCAATTATAATTATATTGTATTATAGCTTGCTATCTTGCATTCCAATATTTTATTTAGAAAATCAGTTTGTTTCTCCTCAGATCATTGCTGCTGTTTTGTTTTGGGGCCCATCTCTCTACCCTTTTTCCCTTATCCCTTTCCAGGGTGCAGATCTGCAGGTCCCTCCACCCTGCTAGTCAAGGAACTGGGCCAACTAGATGATCATTGTGGTTTTTTTAAACCCAGGCCATTCTATAATTCTATGATTCTATGATAAACTGCTGACAAATACTCTTGTTTCTCCTTCCAGACAGAAAAAATCATACTTAGCCACTTACAGAACTGTTAAAAAAGAGTGTGCAAGGAAGCAATAATGGTAAAAGTTGTTGGTAGGTTATAAAAGTGGTGCAGAGAGACTTTGAATAGCTTCATTAGGAGGCTATGCAAGGATTGAATTTATTTTAACAGGGGCTTACTGGGACATGTGAGTGGATTCTAACTTTGTATTGTTCAAATGCTAACTTAAAGGAGGAATTTATTTTGCATCTAATGGAAGAATTAAGATGAGAATCCATCTACTAGCTGCTAATGGCAAATGTCTCAGTCATGTTTCAGTGCTCCTCATGAAGTGGAATCCTGAAAAATCACAGTTGCCTTCTGGCATTGCTGTCTGAACAGCAGACCCAGCGGAGTTCTTTCAGAATGATGTGTAGGGATTTAGGTGTTTTCCCCAGCAGAAGTCAAGAGAAGAAGAAATTGGAGAGCTCACACTTCTTTAGGAGTAGTCTCTGACTAATTGACTTCTTCTCTTATTATATACTAGCTTTCTCTCCACCAGTACACAGCAAGCCAGCCTCTGTTGAGCAGCTGATGGCTGGATGTGACATGATGGGGATACTGGTAAATCTGTCCACTGCCATCTTTCTCTAGCTCTAGTCTCTATGCAGGGCTCTAATGGAAATGCAACTTTGCTTCTCCCGCATGATCAGGAGCCTATGCTTGAGAAGCTGCAGAAAGCAGAACTGTTGAAAACAGGGCTTCGAGAAATTAGTGAGAGTTTGCCAGACAGAAGTCGTCAACTGTGTCAGTGTCATCACTGTTCAGACCATGAAGCTCAGGAATCTTTCTTTTCCTTTCCTGGTCCTCTAATCCGCAACTTCTCTGATCTTTCCTCAGCTACAATACTGCTGATAGTGTCTGCTAACACTGATGCTCAGCAATATGCTTCAAGTCTCAGAGAGAAAGGAAAACTCTGAGGGTAGTCCAGTGATAAAAAAGCACCTCTCAGGTTTCAAACACTTTTCTGAGCCTTGTGGAAAAGTCAAGAAAATTTTATCTTGCACCTTGTCTCTTCCCCATGAAGCTAAGGGAATAAAATGTAGTGTACAGTATGAAATCCCAGACACAACAATGCAGGCCATGTATTGACAATGGCACCCCCTATAAAGTGCAGTCAATTGCTCTTTGAGACACAGGTTTTGTCTCAGCAAGTGCTGGGGAAGGACTTGAGCAAACTTGGCCCAAACTCTCCATTCAGAGCTCAGTATCACACTGAGTCATATTTGCTCAGTGACGCATATGAGCCCTCAGGCACTTTCTATGAAGCCAGTGTCTGTGAATCAAGTCATTGATGTAGTTCTTTCTTCAGGTTGCTCTTCTCTGATCTGGTACACACAGCAACCATCTTCAGCATGTCTTGCAGATATGCCTGGCATGGGAGATTGGGCAGGAACCATGCTAACAGCTTTGACTACTTGGACAGTTGTGTATGTGTTTAATTCAAGGAGAAAGTATAGAACTGCACAGTCTTCTGAGAGAGAAGAATGTCCCCAAAGCAAGTCTGGGCCTTGCTCTCTGTGATGAGGAAGGTGACAAATGCAAAACTGTAGGCCCCTGATCTGCACTTAACAAGGTACCAGTTTCAGCAACACGGGCAGGACATTCTGTTTGGCCTTCACACAACTCTGCAGGCACAGTCTTCACCTGAATCAGTCTGGGCTAACATTGAACTGAAGAGCACCAGAAATTCTTCTGCCTGTTGTTTAAGAAGTACTACAATCTGCCTTAGTTCAATCCTCAGCTCTTCCTAATTTATTCAAGGCATTTCTTGAATCCAGTTCTCACCTGAACTGCTGCATAATGTTCCACAAGATTTCATTCAAACATTCATGTGAATGGGCCTGTGAAACTGATGGGAAGCCACATCAAGGGCTGTGGTGAAATTCTAGAAACAAAGAAAGGATTATAGCAGAACAGTCAGAGGGAGGGCTTGCCAAGAGAAATGTGAATGTCTTCTGTGGTTGGCACTGTTTTGGACTGAGGTGAAGATGCTGAGAGCAAACAAAACCTTAATGGCAAACAGTTATTTACCTGCAGGGAAACTGATTAAAGTCAGCAAGAGACATGCTATTTAGAACCCTTTAAATATTTTCAACTCTCCTTCATAACAACCTGTTACAAAGACTGAAATAAACACCAAAGAAAAAGATGTATACTTCTTAGAGCTGTGTGGAGTTCTTGAAAGTCAGACTTGCCCTGTATTGCAGACAACTTCAATGAATTTTAGTGCCTAACGCATTGTCCTTTTGCACTATCAAGCCATTGAGTGATACAGTGAATTTTCTTACATTTCACATCAATGAAATAATGACAGTGAAAAACCAACTCTATCCTCTTATTTATTTCAGTTTAATTAATGAACATTTATCAAACATTATGCAATTTTTTTTTGATTGAAGAATACCATTCTTGCAGTTAAGAATGCATGATTACATATAGGTATATATAAGTGATTTATGCCACATTAAAATGAGTTACTCACAGTGACATATGAGGAGCAGCACCAAAGTTCCATTTTGTTTTGTAATCAAAAACTTGTGTCTTCCTTTCCTAAGTAGAGCTTTCCCCTGCAAAAATGAAAAAGACCTACATAGATACATAATCTCAGACATGGACAGAAGGTATCTTTTGCAAAGGTGAAGGAGAATCATCTGAAAATCACATGCCCAGTTAAATCACCAACACTGTGTGAACAGTCATCATAAAAAACAGAGTGCACTCTGGTAGTGAGTCAAAGGTAAGGAGACAGGCAGTGGGAAAGGCTTTTTTCTCCTAGTGTAGAAGAAGCTCAGTCCAGAGCTTTCATCATGTGGGGAATATCGTGAGAGTTGACACCAAACCAGCCGTCTTCCAATCTGACACTGCTGTCTGTTACAGTTTAAACAGTGTTCAGTGACAGATTATATCTTGATAGCATTGAAGTTTTATGCTATTATGGATGTTATTAAGAGGAAATGCAAAGTTTAGCTTGTAGCAAGGAACAACCCAAATGGAGAGTGAGAATTTCCTGTTATCACTGACAGACTGCTTTTCTTCTGAGCGTGGGGGAACTCGGGCTTGCATATGGGTCTTCATATTTAGAACTGAGCTTGTTATCACCTCAATCTTTTCTTATGTGAAAGATAGAGAGTCTGTGATGCCAGTACATGTAACAAATACCTTAAGGTTTCCCTAACATTCATGACAGTCAACAAATCATACCAGTTCTTTCCACAGAGGCAATGCCAAACTCAACAAGAGCTGAAAATTAAACCAAACCGAAACCATAAGTAATGAAGATTGCTTGGACTGCAGTAGATTTTAAGTTAGGAGCTATTCATAAATTAGGACATCAGCACTTATGTAGGAAAAAACAGCAGAGAAAAACTGTACATTTACATCTCTACTTACAAATGATGCGGACAATTCCTTCTTAGGCAATTCTTTCTTAGATTCTTTCACATGCAACGTGAGGTTCATTAATACTAACCAGGTTTTTCATGCACTGTAAGAAGGTAAAAACTTAACTCTGGAATTAAGAGTCCAAGTACACAGTGAGGATCCAAAAGAGTAGAAATAATAAGACAAAAGCAGAGACTTACAGGCAAGCAGTTTTGTTAAGTCTTGCAATTCTGTTGACCGGCAGTCATGGCTTTTCTTGAAGTGGCTGTTCTTGTAGATTTGAGAAGAAGAAAAAATCTTCAATCATCTTTTAGAAGACATAACTTTCAGAATGCTGTTAATCAGCTGAGTGCATCGGCTTTAACTGACGTGCAAATAAATTCACCTGCTGCAGTTGTTACTACTGTTATTACACTTTGCCATTTTAAAGCCTGTCTCAGAGTTTGCATGTGGTTAAAGACCACAAATATCGCAAAAAGTATCTTTGGATTAGTGTTGTAAAATTAATCTTAACTTTGCACAGTTGCTTTTGGATGCTATGCTTAAAAATCTTGGAGATCAGTTGTTCCTAGGAAGCATCCAGAACTTCCAGAATTTACCGCATCTGAAATTCCACAAAGCAGTTAGATTTGTCTTTGGTATTCTTTGACAGGAGGTGAGTTATGTTGTTTAAATATGGAAGATATCCCTTAAACATTTGATTTTATCCTATTACACCTAAAGGCCGTTACTTCTTGTTCATTTTCCCTTAGAATATTTATACCAGTTTAAAGTCTTGCAATCAGTATGGGAGAAAAGAGGCATGGCCAGCTTATTGCTGTTCAAAGAAAAATACAAGATTTGTCTCTCTTTTGAGGTGAGCTGGGTTTCACTCAAACCTAATCTACCTGTTTCTAAAGTTGGGAAGGTACTATGAATAGAATGCACTCATCTGAAAGTGGTTAGGAGAGAGTGGAAGGAGGGAGAGAAGCAGTTTGGGGAAGGTTTGTTGCAGACTCTCACATTTTGGCAGAAATCTTTGTAATCCATCATGACGATGCTTTTAAAAAACAATCTCTAGAACTTATCTGGAAAACTCCAGCGAGCCAGAAGATTGTTAATGATACAAACAGTGATAATGTGCAAAAATAGGATCTAATAAAGTCACTGTATGACTTCCTAAGAGCAGGTACTGCAAGATGCAGTACAGTGACGCAGTAAAAATTATGATATCATTAGATTTTGTGAGAGCTTCTCAAGAGTACACACGCTTATAGGGAAATGTCATAGGTAGGATACTACAGGGCAAGGTTAAAAAAAGATAGGAAATGACAGTAAAAGCAAAACAAAACAAAACCCATGCAGCATGGCCAAAGGTGTGTATTTCCATATTGTGCTGGGATTTTCCTCACGGCAGCATGACTAATACCCTGATTTGTAAGGAATCTTATCTAGTTATTTCCATCTTGAGAAAGGCACAGCCACAGAACTGACTACCTCATTAACTGTACATGCCTTCAAACACGAAAGAAACTCTGAAACTCTCCCGTGAAAGAGAACCAGCAGGCATAAAATACTGAGCCAGTGAAGAAAACCAAAGAGCAAAAGCAAAAATCTACTAGTGAAAGCACTGCTATACTTTGGGCAAGGACAATATCACCTGTCATGCAGTTAACAATAAAGAATGATAAGAGAATAACAGGTTAGATATCTTGGAGCTTGGGTGTGATGTAAATCAGAGCAATGGATTCATTGTGGCAGTATAATTATGTACCCTTTTTTCTGGGTTTCTCACTTCTTCCTATTTGCATGGCTGTGCAACTCAGGAGAGCTCATAAAATCAGCTGCTTCCTACACATAGGCATAGCTTGTCAAATTAACTTCAATGTAATATCTTCAAACCTCTCTGCACTGTTGAAACTGCACAGATAGGCAGATGCTGGCAGGGAAGCCAAGTAAGCCCTCTAGCTATTAAACTCAGCTGTACTTGCAGGACCTTATGTCAGGAAGAAAAGATATCTGGATCTGCTTAATGCATTCGTAATTTGCCAGGGAAAGCCCACTTCACTTCGGCTTTTCTGCACGTCACATGAGTATCACCTAGATGTTTCAGCTATGAAGTCAGCTGCCCGCATGCAATTTTCCTTCTGGAGGGAAAGCACTTTTTTTGCACAGGGAGCACTGCCCGGTTTTTGATTATTGCTGTTCTAAAAGCTGCTCATGATAGGAAAGTGCTCTCAAGCCAACTATCACTAGGGGGCAGCCTTTCCTAAAGGCGTCTGTTCTTGCACTGCAGTGGTATGTTTATATTTCTGGGGATGTTTCCTTGCCAACAAATTTTTGTTGTGTGGGCTTCTCATCTGTTTGATAAGCTGTGGATTTTATCCAAGTGGTGTGGGACACGCACCATCTTCTGGGCTGAATTAGAGCGGCTGAAGATATTATTATGTCTAACTCAACAGAAAGGACTGCTCCCTAATCGGCTTCAGGCTGAGTCATTCAGCTTGCTCAAACCACCTTTCCTGCACAGCAGAGGTGTCCTATCAAGAGCAGCAAACAGACAAGTAATGCCACAGGCACATTCTGGGAGAGCAACGGAAGGGGCAGTCAGAAGGATATGGAGACAGAGCAACAAGACTGGAAACAAAAATGGGATCAGCTGGTATTTCTTGCAAACATCCAACAATAGCCTCAGTCCTGTTTGTTTTCAAATCAAAGCAATTGAGTAAGAACAGTGCCAGTGCTGTTCCCATATCTGGGTAAAGGACCTCTGGTGGTCTTATCCACACATCTATTGCACACCCTGAGGAATGATCCTTAATGCAGATTACACAGAAAATCTGTAACAAACAAAAATTAAAGTTTGGTCTTCTTTCTGTTGGGAGGAGCAAGAACAGTGACGGCCCAAACCTCTGCCTAGCTGGAAATGACTGTGATGGATACATAGAGAACTCTTTGAAATATGAACTAAGAAATCTCATTTCCATCAGAGAATAAAGGGGAGAGAAGTATTTCAGTCCAAACCCTCAGAGGCTTCACATAATGTGAGGCTGCAGCAGGAGATGGGTGGGGGACAGGTATCAGAGCAGACATCCCAATGGCAGTGCCAAGGTCCTTGGCCTTGTTGAGGTCCTGTTCCCACCCTAGGAGTTAGGTCCAAGTAAGGGAGTGCTGTGACAGGGTAACAGGGATAGTAGAACCTGAATGATGCCATTTGTAAGCAGAGCTCACAATTGTGCATTGGGCACTACACTGACACCACTAGGAACTAGCTCCACTAT
The DNA here is from genome assembly GCA_002909625.1 of Bambusicola thoracicus. Taxonomy (NCBI): domain Eukaryota; kingdom Metazoa; phylum Chordata; class Aves; order Galliformes; family Phasianidae; genus Bambusicola; species Bambusicola thoracicus. Next base: position 423 of record PPHD01001563.1, on the reverse strand, counting down.
CCAAGTTCTCATAAGTTTTGATTGTCTTCAGACAGATTAAGCACATCCCGTTTTAAGACAAATTTCCTTGCATCTGATGATATCAGAGGAGTGTTTCAGTTTATAACAGCAGGTCTAGGCAAATAGCAAAAGCTGGGTCTCTTATTAGGGCAATTCTCAAACAATCTGAATTTTTTTTCCTTCCACTGCACATAATTATTCTCCAGTCTATTTGTTGTTCGAATGCTGACCCTTACTGTCTATAGCATGAGTTTCAGATTTCATTGAGGATGCAGCTGCAAGGGTCATGAAAGGAAGGCCTCACTCAAGGACTTTAGCAATAAACTAAAATATTCCTATTGCCTTGAGCTGTCTGTGTGCCAGATCTCAGTTGGTTTTTGGTTTTTTTTTTTTGGTTTTTTGTTTTTTTGTTTTTTTTTTTTT